>JASCIP010000088.1:5974151-5988850 GCA_034783695.1 Sardinella gibbosa | reverse complement strand
ATGACTGGGGTAGATGAACGTATGGAGAGCGACTTGGAACCCGATGTGAAGGTATGCCAAGAATCGAGAGAACACTAAATTCATCCTGCTCCTTTCGCAACTGGAATGAGGTCTCGACAGAAGATGGCATCGCTCTCTTTCTCTCGTAGTCCAGTTTGCTTGTCCTCAATTGTTTATTATTGTTGCCGACGCCAGAAGTCCGGTAAAACGACTTGAGCGTGAGTAAAATGTGCGCCCGGTTTGGGGACGAGAGAGGCTACCCGCTGGATAAACGAAGCGCAGCGCCAATGCCATTTCTTCTGTTTCTATGAGACCGCTGGAGGACAGTTTGAAAGACTACCTTCAGTAAGACTTGCAGGCGAGATATGCTGCCTGTGACCACGTCAGGCAAGAATTAGTTGAGGGTGCGTTGGGATCCACTCCCCCTTCCGCCCTCTGTTTTAAAAATCACCTTTCATGCAGACACTTGAGTTGGTGGTGCAGCTCGTTGCACAAGCAGCAGCGCTCTATCCAATCTTTAACGCGTAGCAGAAGTGATTGTTATTTATGGCAATTACATTTAGCCACAGCGAAGGCTTTGTATGCTTTTTAAATAAACACATAGATTTCATATCAACTTTCACGTGCAATACAATTGAATGCTAGATGTGTATTGACATCATATTTTATAATCAAAAAGGGCAATTGTCAGGCATACTGAGAGCAGCCTACCATTTCATCTAGCACACTGTACTATTTGGTGTCATACACTGCCTTAAAGACATTCATTTCATAAAGTATCAATTGTATGTGAGGAGGTGCTGAGCTTTTAATGGGAATGTCACGATCCGTAGCACCGCATTCACAAGCCACGACATCAATATTCCAAATATTACCCCAAGTGCCATCTGGTTCTGCACATCCCTCTGTTGTGTCTCTCTGAGTGTACACTTGAATTTTTCATGAATGAGGCTTCCTGTCATTACAATTCACTCCGCCAAATCTTGAGGATTTATAGGCCTGTGTATTTTTTAAAGGACCATGGCATGGCAAAGCCTTTACTTGACAAAGTTGCTTTTAGTTGCATTTTGGGCCATTTTGCTCTCTGCGCTCTATTTGCCATTAATAATGACTCGGGTGTCAAAGACTAATTGAGGATTACAGCCCACTGGATGAACATGAATCATGTGACCCGTGAACAAATTAAGTGGGCTCTCCAGCCTTCAGCAGACATCACACATCGTCTGCATCATGCGTGGAGGCGCACATGCCTGGACGCTCTCCCCTTCTCCAGCAGTCAGGGACAATTCAATTCAAATGACACCTCTCCGATTTAAACTCTCTATATGTTTTCTCGGCTGTGAAATGCAATCTCTGACCGGGTTTCAGATGCCGAGATGACCTTGATTTATTCATGGGGAGGTCTGCTCGACAATAACATGTACCTTTGTGATGCTCGTGTGGTCTCTTCCCTCCTCCCAGCTCCCCGGCATCAAAAACCTGTCAGATCTGTCAGGGAGGGAGGGAGGGAGCTGCACTCCACGCTGTAAATGCGGAGCATGCCGAGTTATTCAGGGGGAAATTGACACCGTTTCAGGACAGGCCAGGAGGAGCATCCCATTCTCACTGATGTGATGTGGCTTTCAGCGCTCCTCATGTGTACCGAGAGGCAGCGGTGCCTTTCATTCAGCTCCGTGTGCAACATGGCTCAGACACACACGCGCGGCCTGTCTTTGGTTTGAAATTGACCAGAATCACAAGTGTGCTCCCCCGTTTGCACCTCAACCCCACCCCACTTCTCCCCTCCCCTCCCCTCAACATACCAGTAGGGTTAGTGTTTAAACTGATTAATCAGTTATCAGGAAGTCAATTAAAAGAGAGACCTTTATCTTCCAGGGATTACCCTCACCTTCCTTAATTTGTATGAGGCTTTCCATGTAGATAATCCCTCCTCTCCTCCTTTCACGCTCCCCGCCTCTTTAATTATGCCTTGGACATACATGAAGGGGTGGGTGAGATGGGGGTTGGGGGGTGGGGGGGGGTCGCTGGTGGCACCTACAAAGCTTGAACTCTTTCCCATTCACTGCATCATCATAAAGGTTTTTGGAATGGAAATCAGCAGGGCTCTCTCGCAGAAGAGCTTGCCTCCCTCCATCCACGGGGTTTAGAACCGTAACGACTCGTAGCTTCCCGAATACAGACTTAGGGGCCAAGATTAGCTCAAGACCGAAGATGCCTGCGCAAAAACTGGGTATCACAGCACTCCGTAATCCTCCGTAATGCCACTGAGGAGACGCGCAGAGGGAAGGCTGGTTTTAAATGTCAGTGAGGAGTCTCGGTATTCCTGGCACACCCAAGTTGACTAATTGCTCCATTATCAGTTGGGCTGCTAATGAATGGAACTGTGTGCAGGCGCCTTTTGAAGGACACTCGTGCGTGATTGTGAACATGATGAAATTATCTTGCAATAAAACACACAGGCAAAATTGCATTGCAGGATGCCTTGTGCCAAAGGTTGCCAAAGGCAATGAACGTTACAAGGCCTTTTTTTTTGCAGTTGTTTTAGACATTGTTTCTGTGCCAAGTTGGAAGAAAAGACTTGGAGTGAATTATATCGGCATTAGAACATCTGTCAAGGACAGAGCAAAGAAAAGTTGTCCAGAAGAATTTCATGTAACTTAGAAAATGGACCAATAGAGAGAGAATATTTGAAACACTCCTTTTCTTGCGCTCAGAACGTGGTCAGGCATAAGCACATTGGCTGTTCCACAGCAGGGGGCTATCTATATGCAACCTCATTAAATGGGATGGGAAATGTTCATGACCACTTCATTCTATCTCCTTGCATGACAGTGATTTTGTGGATAAATGTTAATGAGTTTCATGATGTTAATTAACTTTATGGTTATTTTTGAGGTGAGAGTGTGTATTAGGGTGATTGTTCAAGCAGTGGAATTTAGCAGAGTGTTAATGCACATTTTGCCAAAGTGAAGCACATCTCTGCCAGACCGATCATGTGAATAAAATGTGCCTTGGTACTGTAGGTCTGTTATATTGTTGTTTTTCATGGATCTAAGTTGCATTACTTGTTGCTGAAAAATGGTTTTATCTGTCAAGCACAAAATAGCAAAGTATAATACGCAAAGAACCGCATTCTCTGAACAATTTCCTCTACTTCTTGATAAATAGTCGACCACAATTTGCCCCATGATAGTTCAGATATCCTTATTAAAAAATCACTTTGTTCTAATTCAGAAGTATCTACTCATCTAACATTGCCCATCCTTCCCATTACATTTATTTGTAATTTGTGGAAGATGTTCTGATGGATTCATACATAGCATATTATCATACAGTTGGCTATAAGCACATCAAAGTGAATTTTCTTACAGGGCCATGTTACCCCCTCTCCTGCTCATAATTGGGTTCGAGAAATGAGAGGATTTGGGAGAAAATACTGGATAGTGTTAAGTACACATCTGTGGTGCTTGTTGCAGGATTGGCTTCCATTTCATTCGGAGAAGCAGAATAATCTCCAGCTCTGTGTGAAAACATGCTTCTAATTATTTCCAGACACCCTTTTACATAAACATTCTTCAGAATCTCCATTCTCAAGAAAAGGGTTGGACAATTCTGAAATATGTTTACCTGCGAATGCATTGCAACACAGTAATGTGATTTATCATTGGGATAAGTAGAAGTGCTGTGGTTGTTTTTTTTTTTTTGTTATTTCTTTTTTTTTTAGTTGAAGAACGAACCACAATGTTTTATTATTTCCTAAGTTGATTGTGACTGGTTGGTGGCGATACAATAACCACAGTATGTGCTGGCCTTGGAATCACTTTATTTTTAGTCATCTAATCTGACAAGCAGTATTGCTAAGCAAAAGTATTTACCTCCATTGTAGGAACACAAACGCATGCCTAAGTGTAGCAGTAGGCATGCACAGTTGGACCCAATTCCAGCCTTGGCACACACCAGGCAGGAAGATGAATGAAATGAAAAAGGCCCAGGTGTGTACACATATTCCAGAGCGAATCCCTGACTCAGAGCCGTGCGTTCACTGGGATGACTCATCTTGCTGAGATGGACCAATTTCCAGTGGAATCAGTCCCGGTTAGCCTCGCGAGTCGCGACGCCTGCCTCCCTTCCCTTCCAGTCATGTGCATGTGCAGTACAGTATATGTGGTGGTGCTAATGAAGCTGCTGCCGCCGCCGCCGCCGCCACCATTCATCCAGTATGGCCTGCTGACTTCCTATTTCCTCTCTCCCTGCCCCCAGCCTTTGACTGATAGCCCGATCGATTCCCTCACAGGTGCCATCATGCAAGGACGGAGGCAGGGCGAAAATCTTGTTTGACTTTGTGTTCACTACAAACTATAAATTACACGCCCCCTCCCCTCCCCGAAACACACACACACACACACACACACACACACATTCAAAGACGAATCCCACATGCCGCTTGGTCAGTGTGCAAGTAATATATGTCTTCCAGTCATTCTGCTTCCTGTAATTTAAACACCCTACTAAAGGGCAATAGAAAGCCTTGATTGAGATTAGTTAGCAGGCCTGAATCATTCTCTGAGTGTACTGTGTCTCTGTCCCTTCATTTTCCAGCATGCTATATCTACTTTTATGTCGTTTGATCATGGTCATTATTTTGAACAGCTGAATAAATAAAATGACCTCAGACATATGCACTGGTAAATGCCGGACATCGTGTCAGCTTAGGGGCACAGTTGAAATGTTTCCACAAGGCTTGAGAATAGCATGGAGGCAAAAGACAAACAAGAGTTTTGAGCAACTTCAGCAAATCCTGTTCCTCCATTGCCTGGCTCTGTTCAGAATACTGGAGACATCTTTGAGGATCCTGGCCCTCAGAAGCAGAGTTAATTGAGGTCAGGGAGGGGGTCGCTCTGGCAGAGATGCAAGGGGCACTTTGAATTTTTTCCCCTCAAAGATACGCCTCTCTGTTCTTATCATTCACTGTTGCTCTCTCTTCATCTTAATAAGCCAGATACTTAGTCACTCTGAAACTCCATTTCCAACGGTCAGATATCTAAAGCGCAGCACATACCTGTTTACCTCCTATTACAAAGCACACAAAGAGACAAGCCAGTGGCCCTAAACTGCGATTGACTGAAACAAACTCGAGGAAGCCATTACAGTAGATATAGTAGATGAAATATGATTAGCTCTTGGTGATTGACCTGTGCTCTCCCCTCCTCTGAGAGTGATTTGTAATCTGACCTTTCTGGCCTCTGAGGTAAGGCAGAGCAGGCGGATGCGCTCATGCACAGCGCTAGCATGAGTGATGAGGAGCAGTCATGCTTGCCCGTCGTCAGCCCACCTGACCTTTCCACTGCTTGTCTCCTGCCACCACCGGCCCGGGCAGCTCCACACGCTAGGCACCTTTTGTGTGCGGGCCCTATTCATATGCACATCGACATGGACTGTAAAGACAGCTATAGACACCACCCCCAACACACACACACACACACACACACACACACACAACCACACACACACACACACACACCCACACACACTTCCATTACAGGGAAGATTTTCACTCGTTCATTGTGTATCTTGACAGATCAAATGCAATGACATGCCATCAGGTTACCTGATTTACGTTACTGTGACAAGGCATGATCAAGATAAAGTCAGATAAAATGAGTTCGACAGATTAGCAAAAATTGTAGCCTAATGGGAAACCTGGGCACTTCCTTTCTCCCTTCAGCATTTCATCCATTCAGTCTTGTCAAGCCAGACCATCAACAGCTATTGTTCTGGAGGCTTATTCCCCGACTCTGTGCTTCACTGAGCATCTGCTGGTTTATGGTTGGGCTTGGCTGAGAAACCTGAAAAGGGAAATACTTCAGCAATGTTGCTGGTAAGCCTGGCGAAGTGATGCAGTTAGAAGGAGAGGCGCACATTCACAATAACGTAACATACTGTACAGTAGCACCTACAGCTCATTTAAATGGGATAAAAGCCATTAGGTAAGAACTAATTATATATATATATTTTAATCTCTGGCTAAACTATTTATAATACCATAGTTGTTAGGTGACCATAACCCATCAAGACAAACGAAATCCGTCAGCTGGTTTGTGTACAACACCTCAGCCATCATCTTAATGCCTGGAGCAGGGTCTCCTCCACTCCCCCGTCAGCACCACTCTCTCCCGCATACTGAATTCATACTGTAGAGCCTCCGGTTAACGGTCTTTCCCTGCTACGAGCCTGCGAGTTTTTGCTGGAGGGAGTTTATGAGTTTTGGGGGCCATACTATCATCAGTCAGACGCCCTGCTGTGGGTGCTGATTCATTTTTAGAGGATCATAAAAACAAGCTATTCAAAACTGTCTAGACATTTATCTCGCCATGCATTAATTTAATCATCAGTTGCAGCCAGATCTTAAGGACTTCTAATCAAGGATTATTAGAGGATGCTGTCTCTTGAGAAGGAAGTTTTGTCTCAAGAGAGCCATGCAGAAGAGTTTCTTGACCTCATAAGCCAACCACATTTTGCTCACTTTTTACCTCATTTTCCAGACAGAGAAAAATGAGCGCTCCAGATATGAACTGCAAACTCGTAAAAAAGTGAAAACTGTAAGAGATTACAGCTGCCTCTGAATTATCCAATAACACTGACAAGAAGTTTATGTACTTTTGAAGATAAACATTCCCTCCGCAACAAGTACAGTAAATGCCTAATAAACCTGTGGTGGAGTTGAAGATAGAAACTGTTATATGAGTACAACTGACCATTTTACAGGAGTGATACTATACACACTGTGTTATAATAACAGTAGCGTGCTATTTTTTTGAAAAGGGTAAACTACTGCAGCTATCAGAATGAAATCAAAGATATCAGCCTAATCCATTTAAATTAGAAAATCTAATAATGCAATATTGATACAGTCGCTTGCCTTTTTTTCCATTAACGATGATCAAGATCTGTGTGCTCTGCTGAACTGTTATCTGGCTTTCAGTGCCATTCCATCTTGATTTGCCACTAATGTTTGGAGCGTTCTCATTTTTCCCTCAATCATGAAAGGTCTTGACTAATTAACTTTGTCAACATCACTCTTGTCTCATCAGTCCACTAAATTGTGAGAAATGATAAAAAGTGAACATTTGGCTCCATAGAACACAGGCTGAGAAGTCACAGACACAACGACACACACATTAGTCTGTATGGACTGATTCCTCACCCTAAGCAACCGGAGTGCAGTGCCAGTGCCAATGCATTGAACACTAGTCTTGAAATATGAGGATAAACACTCAAAACTTAGCTCACTATCCTCATAACGAAGGTGTAATGAGAATATTTGAAATGATTTGAGACATTAGTGTCATGGTTCACGGTTGATGACAGCAACAACTAAGTGTGAATGTGCCATTCATTTGAAATGGGCAAGACATAATAGGCTGTATGATATCCACTCCCGATATGTTGAAGTATTTTAACATAACATTTCTTTCCATACAAATACAAGGACAAATTAGCAAGCAAGGAAGAGTTGGAATGAAAGATAACATGTCTGCCTGTTGTCTGTGGGCCTCATACTGAATGTTCTCTGCAAACAGAACTCATCATCTTTCTTACACTTACATACAACATACAACAACTTCAAAGGTTTCAAGCATTCAGTTATGTACAGCTTGTGAAACATTTCAGCCTCATCTTGCCTTACCAGCACAATGGTGATGTAGTCTGGGGAATTTTTACTATATAACATACTGTATACTAATGTTCAGTTCTGCAAATCATTGTGAATATGCTGGAGGTTCCTTGAGTTCAGGTTTGCTATTTTTTTTAAGATGTTCATGCATTCTATCCCCTTTCTGTCTAGAGAAAGTCACATCAAGAGGTGAATTGGCTGATTTGATGCTGAAATTTACCCATTTAGCTTGAATTTCACAGCTCACGGTGTTGCACTCAGAGTCAGATGGTGTTCTGAATAGCAGAGAATAGTTCAACAACTTACTCAAAGAAATGAAACTTCTTCCAGTGCCACTGAATCCTTCACATGAGTCACCAGTGGTTCAATTAAAATACTCCATCTACGGGCCCCAAGGTCTAGAGCCATTCAGCACAGAACTGGAGAGCCGCTGGATGGCTGGCAATTACCAACCCATGAATACCGTAAACGTAATGAAAACTGTATGACTGAAATCGAGGGGAAAAAATGCTTAAATTGCATTCATGTTAGTGCCAATAGCAATGTATGAAACATAGAGATGAAAGTTTGGTATGCAGCATGTGTTGTGCAATGCATTAGGAGCATGACAATATGCTATTAATGAAAGATAGGCTATAGACTGGCACAAAAACGCCTCAGGGTGCCTTCACCAATATATTTTGAAAAATATTGCTGCAACATGCACCTTCATGTAGCAGGGCAAATTAGGTTTGCAGCAAACGATATAAAAAACTACATCCGGTCGAATTATATTTGTCCAATAGCCCCTTCCAGTGTTGTCCGTTTGGGCAGCTCATTTGTGGGAACCGAAACATGTGGGCACAAGGCATGCTGATCCTGCATTGTTTCTCATTAACCCAGTGCTGCTGGTGTCTGCGCTCCTGCCAGGATGCGTCTCATCTGATGCTATATGTGGCTCTTCCCTTTGATGTGCGTGTGCTTAGAGAGAGGGGAGCTGAAAAGATGCCCGAGGCGCCAGATGAAACAAGGCGCGTTGGAGGCACATGAGAAAAGTATGTTTATCAAGTATTTATTATTTATTGTTCATTGCTGTCATAATGATGTACTGTATTAGCCTATTTGTTTGTATTTTATTACAATAAATATGCTCACCCGACGCTAGATATTTTTGTATATTTATTTAATCTAATTTAACACTTAGATGACAGATGAGCTTACAGATTTATGCGATCCAGCCTAAAACTATACAGCTAGGGTATACTTTGCTGTGTCCAGAAATGTCTACTTGTTTAAGTTGCTCCCAGTTGTTAAAGTTAAATCTCGGGTAATAAATCACACTTCCCAGGTCAAAGTCCTTTTGCAAAAACATTTTGCAGTAGCAATTTTCAACACATCACTGCTAGCCTGAATAGACTGCATGCAAACGTTTAATCCATGATTTAAGGCCCACTGAACAAGCCTCAGGTGTAATTGCGAGACCACTTGTCGGGGCCAGGGCAAGCAAATTTTATGCTTCCCTTGTAAAGGGTGGCGACTCTGACAAATGACACAGAAAGCCAGCCGCATGGAGCCAGAGCAGGGGGAAGCTGGCCTTGACAAGGTCAGAGATGGGATGGGCACCGTTAAACGGGGGAAACTCTCTCTACTCCACTCCTAACCCGGTAAAATCTCCAGCACAACCTGAGACACACAACAAAATGTCAACAAGTAATTTACCAAATGGCCTTCCCTTCGGATCCGGATTTTTAATAGTTTCTTACATGACGCCAGTCCTCCTCTGCCGAGTCCCTCTGCAGGGAACGGGTCTGTGGAGCCACCTCAGGGGACAGCTGTCTGTGAGCACAAAGATAAATTCCAAGAACTCCAGAGAGTTGACCTCCTCCTGCACCTATCTGCGCTCCCCACTCCTCTCCACCCACCCAATTTCCCATCTCCTGCTTCCAATCAACTCATGAGAGCAGTGCTGGAAATTTCAACATTGAAACAGTCCCAGCCACCGTCTCACCGCATGTGAGTCCCTGTCTTACGCACATGCTTGCAGACCATCCCTTCCACCCTCCCCCATTATGTCCAGAAATACCATTCTGGCCTGCACCATCACTAAATCACCTCAACTGCCCACTCATCCAAAATGGTGGGGATGACTTTGCCTGACGATGGCTGCCTGCAGAGATGGTCTCTCACATAAGTGAGCTGATGCCAGCTCTGACATTAAGTCTCATTTTAACTGATGACTCGGAATTAGACACATTATCTTACCGGGGTATAGAGCAACAAATCATTTAACCCCCTCCGACCTTGTGGACTAAAGTCATTCATCCGACAGAGAAGCAGCTCTGACAGTCGCCTAATGGATCCCAGACTTGGACCGCACCTTGACATCCCATTTTTAATGGAGGCCAAGGGAGCTGATGGAAAGACAGCCTATCAAGCAGGCCAGTAGATATTCTATGCATTACATTCTCTTTGCTAAATACTCCTACGCCAGTGCAGGCCCTGGGTGATCAATAACTTTCTTCCCTTTGAGAGTGAGGGAGTTGAAAAAGCACTGACAGTGTTATAGGATTTCAAAACTGGAACAAATCTACTGGCTTGGAGAATAAAAGCTGTAGAGAGATTTGATACTCCATAGTAAGTTTAACACTGCATTAAAATGAAGAAACTAATATTAAATGCTGATTAATTTTGCTCAAGGCTCTTTAATGTTAAGTAATTCAAAACATTTTTAATATTGTATCTTTGCACTGTTGTTTAATGCAGTACATAACAGTATTAAAAGTTGAGGTTAATGCACAGCTGATGGTTGTTGGTGGTATGTTAATCCAGGCCTACAATACTGGCACTATTTGATACAGTATAGTTATGTCTGTGGGCGAATACCATTAGAATTCCTCTATTTGCCGTAGAGTGGCCATATTCAGCATCTGCATCTTCCTTGATGTTGCAAATGAATACATATTTGTCCTCCCTAGACTTCAGGTGTCCAATGCTTAGACTATTAATCACTACAAATCCTGTCAAATGAATGACAGCTACGTTACTTTTTGGCACTCTCACCCTCCCTGAAGACACGTGTCTGAATGAAAGATGCTAGGTATGTTTAACAAGGTGCAGTCCCCGCAGTGCTTCCCTGGGGATCACGGCTAGAAGGCGTACAGACCTAAGTCATAAACAGAGATGATGTGAGGGGAAGATGACAGTCTACCACAGAGAGAATTTGCATCTATTTACTACCTCGGCTGTATTGTTGTGTTTGAGGAAGCTCCATTTTGTGCATGGATCATTATTTGAATACTCTATTGGAAGCAACAATGGGGTCCTATCCAAACTCCTTTTTGAAGTATATAAAATGTTAACTACCGCAGCAGGCATTCTATTGAGACTTGCCAGCGAATGAGGATGATTGTGTGAAAACCAATTGCAAACCAATCGGTCTAATTCAGCCTTCACTTTTATTTGATGCCTGGTGCGTTATTATAGAACTTCATTATGAGTCATTAACTTTGTTTTACACATTGGCGTTTTGATAATTACATCAAGGACATTTGAGAGATTCAGAACATTTGAAAAGCTTTTGTTGATCACCAATGCCTCAGAAAAGAAGTGGCCTGGCTAGTACAGGCGTGGATTTTCAATATGCTGTTTTCCACCATCTTGCTGATCAGCTGTGCTCGGAATATCAAGAGGTTTTGTCAGGGAAAAGTAAGGTAGCGGTTAGAGTTCAGCCACACATTTCAGTGCCATTCAAAAATGATTGCTTACTAAATACAGTGAAACATTCCTGAGCATTTATTTCCTTATGCACATTCTCCATGCACACCAAACTGAGAATTGGCTTTATACGGCATGGCAAAACAACTAAATCGGAATTTTATATACTGCAAATGTTTATCTTTACGGACTTAGGATTTGAATGTCTGCAGATTTTGGAAGCTGGCTGTGGCTGCCTCAAAGAATAATACTCCACAAGCTTTGGATAATGATTCGACAAGACAGACAGGCGAAAGCAAACATTTATACTGTACATGCATCTCATCAAGAGGTAGCATCAGACCAGTACTTTCTTGCGAGTCCCTCACTGGGCTTCAGAAGTTGACATCCCAAAAGCAGGGAGGAGGATTTAAGAGTAGAGGGGGTGTGCTGCGTCAGGACACTGCAACAGGCCAAGGCAGCCCTAGTAATATCAGACATCTGATCTATCATTGTGAACCCTGGATGCAAATCCATGTAGCTGAATAACCCTTTTAATGGACTTGGCACGCTCCTGCCTTTACCCAATTGCGCTTCTTTTTTGAGAAGATCCTACACAGTGCTGAGAGCACTTTTTTCAGTGTGAGTCTTTGGCATGTATTGATTGCAAAGCTGTGCCTATCTCTGTAAATCACAGGAAAAGCATTGAGCCTGAAAAGCCTGTGTGCCTTTGGATATGTCATTAAGTGATGTACTGTATATGAAGAGCAATGATTACACTCTGACTGACTTGCACCTGAATGAAACCGCTGTTTCATTGCCCACACCTTCTTTGAGCATTTATAGCTGCAGGGAAAATGAACAGGGGATTCCTTTGTGGCTACTGTGGGAGACATACTGTAGCTATCCAAGGAAGCGGGACGTATTGTATTGTATGTTTGTTTATCATTAGCTTTCATGCTGTAAGCAACTCTTTAGGCTTGGGTATGTACTTTTTTTTTTGAAGAGGTAGCGCACTTCAAGCCATTCTGTACTACGGCTGCTGTAGTACTTCTTCTCAATATTGGATTTTGCTAGTAGTATCCGAAGGCTAAATTTCCTAGCACCAAATCAGCACCCAAAGGGCAGAACCAATAGGTCTGAAGTTCAAACAAAGTTCCCACCCACTGGGAAGTAAACGTGCCTATATCGAAAGTGTCCAGATTCTTTAAACAAAGTGAAGCAAAGTGAAAGAGTCCATCAGGCTAGTGCACCTCACCTCTGTTCAAAAGTTTAGAATGCACACAAAATGACAGACAAGTCTTACAAAATATGGCTGTCACTGTCAGACACGATGATGAATGCCCCAGAGGAATGCGGTCAGCTGTGAAAGCCAGGGGATCTATGTCTGTAATAGAGACAGCCAGAGAATGTAATGTCTCATTTGATATATCTCGTTCATTTGTTGAGCTTTCACAAGCATTCATTATCAGGTGCCGCAGAACACATGCATATTGATATAGTGGCTAGGCTATTAAAACCAACATTGAGCGTCTTCATAAATAATGTATCATAGCAGAGGAAGCATGGAGGCTATGTAATTTGTCTCTAATCTCAATGTGTGAAATGGAAAACAAAGCTGCTGTTTCGCCCGACACCCTCCCAATCTCGCCTTCCCGTTTGCCTCACAGAGCAACCCCACAGGACTTTGTTTTGTTGAGACCTCCATTTTTTGGTTTCATTTACCGCAGGCTGTGTGGCATTAAATTTATTATGAAAATCTGAAGGATTGTTGCTCATGCGAAAAGCCTTGGCCATTACGACTGTTGTTGTCAGATGTACAACAGCACACAAACAAGGATGCAGATTGCATTCGGAGCAACAAACCGAACGGAGCCAAAACATTTGTCATTTGTTCAACCTCACAACATAGCAAGTGCACCTGTCTACAGCCGTCTTCACAGTCTGTGTTGAAATGTGGTGAGACAGGCTCGAGCAAAGATAATTTTCCTTCCTATCATGGGTGACTTGACATTTGACAAGCAGAAAATGGTCTTAACGTGTCTTGAGCAAAAGTGGAGAGACAACAGGCTCTAACATATTGCTTGCCTATTTAGTCTTCTTTGACACAATGTTCAGGGAAGCAGCCATGACACTTCAATGTCGTTTTCAGTAAATTGCTGCCTTTATGGCCTCAATGGGCGGGTGTTACTACTTCCCACTTTGTTGGGCCAACTCCTGCTTCATAACTTGAAAAGAAATTAGATTTTTGTCTACCAAATATGCATCTAAATCATGCAAACAAAGCAAACCGGCAAGGGGCTGTGCATAAGAAATTTGGTAAATACAGAAATATTTTTTGTAAACAAACTGCAGAACAGAATAGAGATCTTAACAAACAGTTGGAGGCAAAGATATGGCTTTATCAAGGAATATGATTAAAAATAATGGAAATGTAAATATTATGCTAAGACTGAGTAGATGGAGCACCGCCTGTTTCTGTGACTTTATGTCTCCAAATTCTGGATTATGTCCTCATTTTTTTCCTAAATAGGACATATTGGAGCATAATATGTGTCAGAAGGCACATCTGCACTAAATCCCATGTTCATGCTTTAAAGCTCAAGGGAGATGAGAGAGAGAGAGAGAAAGAGGGAGAGAAAGAGAGAGAGAGAGAGAGAGAGAGAGAGAAGGTGGAGCTTATAGCATCACACTACTACGATTATAGGATAGAGAGATAGAGAGAGGAAATGAAAGGAAAAAAGGGAGGAAGAGAAAGAGAAAGAAAACTGCTGAAGAAATAGTGAAGGGAAGAGAAGTGGTGTGTATGTGTGTGAGCGCTTGTGTGTGTATGTGTTTGAGCATGTGTGAGTGTGAGTGTGTGTGTGTGTGTGTGTGAGAGAGCATGTGTGTGTATCTGTGTGCAGGTGTGTGTGCAAGTGCATGTGTGTGTGTGCACGTACTTTTCTTTGCCTTTCGGCTGACCTTATCGACTTCGAGGAATTAATCAATCCCGCGCTCCCTCGCTCATGGAGAAGTGGAGCTCACCTTTTTTTCTCTTCACCTTTTTTTCTCTTCACCTTTTTCCTTTTTTCATTTTTCTCCTCTCTGTTCTCCTCATTTCTCTGGGAGGCAGCAGAGAAGTAGAGTCTTTTTTCTTCCTTTTCTTATTTTCTTCTCTCATCTTTCCTGTGTGTGTGTGTGTGTATGTGTGTGTGTAAGGAAGTGCCTTAAGGCCTTTAGCAGGAAATGGCCATGCTGTTTCCTCTGACACCACAAGATTACAGTCCATATTCTAGTGTCTGTCTGTGTGTGTGTGTGTGTGTGTGTGTGTGTGTGTGTGTGTGTGTGTGTGTGTGTGTGTGTGTGTGTG
>JASCIP010000088.1:5962578-5972600 GCA_034783695.1 Sardinella gibbosa | reverse complement strand
AGGCCTATATGATTAAATATTTCATTATAAGAGACAAATTATTTATAAACCAAAACATGAACATATTGGGCCTATTTTTCCATCATTTTTTTTTTGCGTCTGAGGGACAAGTGGGGCGCGAAAATTCTCTCCCTTCCAAAATGGGGAATGACAGAGAATGTTTGAGAACCACTGCTGTAACAGGACTGCCACAGTGAAGTATGCAGGCCTGTAGGTGGCAGTCACACATTGCTTTAAAGATTTTTTTTTTTTGTCATGCAACAATGGAGAAGCTTGCTGTATTATTTACACTGATGAAGATCACAGTAAATAGAATTCAAAAGTTGCATTGCGGGAAAATCTCCATCCATAGGTCTGCAGATGTTTATAACTTTAAGTGCTCTGCATACTGTTGTAAACAACTGCAGCCTCGGACTAAAAAGATGTTTTCTATGTTTTCTCTACTTCACCAGGTGAACCAACTATTGTGGTTTATTTCTACTTACTCTTAGGATTGTTCTCTCTCTCTCTCCCTCCCTCTCTCTCTGTGTACGTGTGTGTTGGGAAGGGGAGGCCTGTGCCAGTCTGTGTCCGTGTCTGGGAAGTTTGATGATTAAGGGTGGGCTACATTCTTAAAGGGGGAGAGAAAAGGGGGTCGAGAGGATTTCTGTGGGCTATTGTTCATTAGTTACTGTGGTAACACCGGTTGTAATGAGACTAATACGTAATGCAATCTAAATATTATTGTTTTAAAGAAAATGAAATAGGCTAACATTTTTGAATAGGAGATTATTTAAGTTCCAAGTGGTCTGTCTAAAGTTATAACTCCGGTGCGTATATCCACGCGCGTGATGGGTGGGGGTGAGAGTCTGAGGATGTCTGTTTTCTTCCATCTCATTGGCCGAAAGTTTCCAGTCATTTTTTTCCCCATAAATCCTCTATATAAAACTACAAATAACGACTGTGGTCACATTCTCACGTACTTGGGTCTCTATCAAATGGAATTACATTCTCTGATAGTTTTCGTAAGTGGTCTAAGTTCTGACCTAGGCTACACGCGTTTATTAATAGTGGGTTAAAAAGATTGTCAGTGAGCCAACTGATAAACTCTGAACTTAAATAGAGAATTTTAATTTCAAAAGGGAAATCATTCTTTTTGGACTTGGAAGATCGTGAGTTGCATCTGAAACACTGACGCCATGGCAAACACCTGTCTGCAGTTAAGCGGCTTTATGGTCAGTTGCATTGGATGGATTGGAATCATCATCGCCACAGCCACAAACGACTGGGTGGTGACCTGTAAATATGGAATGAATACCTGCAGGAAGATGGATGAGCTCGGAGCAAAAGGTTTATGGGCAGACTGTGTGATTTCAACAGCATTGTATCACTGCGTCTCCCTAACCCAAATTTTGGATTTGCCAGGTAGGCTATAAACATGTCATTGTAACAGAAAAACTTACAAACAAAGAATGTGTTCCATAGACCGTCTACTGTCAGTGTACAGATTCATTAACTGGTCTGTTTACATCCGCAGCTTACATTCAGACGTCTCGCGCCCTGATGATCACTGCATCCATCCTCGGTTTGCCCGCCGTGGCGCTCGTGCTGTGCTCAATGCCATGTATCAACTTGGGAAATGAGCCGGAGAGCGCTAAAAATAAACGGTCTGTGCTCGGCGGGATACTTATCCTGATAATAGGTGAGGAAAGACTGGATCACTTATTCTGTTGATGGCGTCTACTTAACGCACACAACTCGGATATTTTACGAGATGAAATGGGACATGTTTTTGGGTGGAGCAGTGTGGCTACTCTAACTTGGAAAAAATGGGCTAAAGTGGTCCACGCCTGTTTTATTTTCAACCCCCGGGAATTAACCGTGACATGTTCAAATGTCCCTCACATAGCTGCACTAGGCTATTTAATATAGCAATATTAATGTCACTAAAAGAGACATGTCTGGATGCCTGGTGCCTGTTTTTACAAATTGTGTTTTTGGTTGTTTGGTTTTCTAACTCCATTACCCAGAACTGATGGACAAGTTCTGACCACTTGTTTGCTCTTGTCATTTTCCATACAAAATCTCTAAATAATTTGTACATTGCACTAAATATTCACTAATTAGGCTACTAATATTATTAAAAATGGTCCCTTATCTAAAGTAACCAGTATTCGATGGTGTAGCATGTAGGCTTACACTATGACATGCCTGTGTGGTAGGAAAAGCGAGAGAGTCTGACAGAGTATGAAAAACAGAGCTAACCCAGCTCACCCAAATGATTAACTAACACATACTTTTGTGGTTAGACCTGAGAAGTCATCAAATACATAAATGTGTACAACTTGTCATAGGCTGTGAAACTGTATGTTAATGCAACTTTTACAGACATATACAAATTGTTGCCCTAATGCTTTAAAGCACATGTGAAAGCATGTATAATGTCCTCAAGGTCTGAAAACTACAATTACAGTAATATGTAATATGAAATGAAACCATAAAGTGTCTGGAACTTTATTTCTTGAGGAAAATAAACTTTATCCATTAGCATCCAGGGGAGAACAGCTCTTAAACACAACACACCATTTAGTTGTATTTTGTTGTATTTTCTATGCAATGGACATCTGCTTTAAATTGTCTTGTATGTCTTTGCAGCCATGTGTGGGATTGTGTCCACCGTGTGGTTCCCTATTGGTGTCCATCACGAGCAAGGTCTGATGTCCTTCGGTTTCTCCCTGTATGCCGGCTGGGTGGGAGCTGCCTTCTGTTTGTTGGGAGGCTGCCTGATCACCTGCTGCAGTGTCGAAAGCCCTGCCCCGTACTCCGACAACAATCGTTTCTACTACTCCAAACAGGGACCCAACACCATTCCGCCATCCACCAATCATGCCAAAAGTGCACACGTTTGAACTGGCCGTGCAACACACACCCGAGGACTGGAAAGATCATATGTGGCCTACTGCTCCCTCTCGTTCGCTATTCCCACTTAAAGGCCTGGTGACCATGGGGCTATACTGGATGATTACTTGGTGGCAAGGAGTGAGTTTTCTTGACATAGACTAGAGCTCTGCCTCATGCCTGGTGCTTTTGAGGCAGGGCAAGGCAGAGACTCACCAAGATGTTACATAACAAATCCTAACCCTCTGCCTGTGCAAGCACAGACCTCCTGTCCACAGAGAACAAAACGGCCATGACTTCAAAGATGTTTTTTTTATTTTATTTTTTTTTAATTGTGTTTATGTTTCTTTCTGCCACTGACTGTGTGAATTGCAAAACTGGTCTTTACCTCATTGTCATCAGAAACAATCTGTATAATAATAATAAAAAAAAGATGAAAAGACAAAACAAAACTAACACAAATCATTTGAAATGTATGCTAGGTCCAGCAAGGGGGAACAGCACAGGCTACTTACCTACAGTACTGTATCCTCTGGACCATGTTGGATGAATAAAAGAACACATATGTAACCAGTTCCTCTTTAACAATTTTTCTATTATGTCTAGAAACTTGTAGGACATCTACATCAACGTAGTTTGTGATTTTCTTTATTTATTGCAACATTTGTATCAATTTGTATTTTTTTATTTTTAATAAAGTGTCTTTCACACTCACTTGCCTTTCTGTGCTGTATTTATGCACTATTGAAAAAAAAACAGTGAAATAGTTGTAATCCATTCTGGAAGATCCATTTTTTGGCTTTTGAATGATGATTTTGAATATCTCAAAACCTCCTGTGAAGTCTTTACTAACAGTGCTACAATGCCTTGTGATCATTTTAATGGATTTTATGAGGTAAGCAGAATAAAAAAAAGTATCTAGGCCTATACCGTGAAAAGTTCAAAAGCCAAAAAATATATAAAAAATGTCTTCCTCCACTGAGCTGAAACAATGAGTAATAGTAGTAAGCTTTATTGTCAATTAATCGAAATTAAGTTCCTCACTCGCCCTGTGTGGGGGGAGCAAGAGGTCGCTGCATCAGGACTCAGGAGACACGCCACCTGTCCCAATTAACATGATGTTTCTCCAAATACCAATACAGGGCTGTCAAGTGTAGACTTTTCCTAACCAATTACCGTCAGGTTTTAAGGGATTGATCACTTCTCACACCTGACACAGTAATCTCACTGACACTGCTGAGCCTTGGGATTAAAGATACAGTAGCAACCTACAGCATGTAGACAGTCTCAATGGCATCTCACTGCCAGACAGCCTCCCTTTAAAATGCCTTCCCTGTGGACATGGCTTGTGTGTCAGTGTGCAAGCCATAGCATATGGCCTCACACTAGATATACAGGAAGCCACTAGTTACTCACCCAGAGCACCTGCAGTGGAGATGTAGCTGGCCATCGTGACGTGCAGGAGAATGAGTCAGGGAATTGCCATTCCTTGCCAAAAGAATAACTCTATACAGTCACCATAGCTTATGAATTGTCAGATCTCCAGTGGTGATATAGTGGTGTGAGTCTTTTACGGGGTTTCTTCACTGGTCCCAACAACAACAACAAAAAAATCAGCTGTTATGGACATGTGACTCAGTCTGAAAAGCAATTCCTTGTTAGATAAGCAGTTGCATAGCAGTCAGTTTGACTGGTTTACACCTTTGGTAGATGCAGTGAGTTTTGCAGTCTTGTTAAATTCCATTTCATAACATTGTCTAGACTAACTTTAAATTCAATAGCCTGTAAGTTGTGAACTGGCATAAAATCATGGTTTAAGGCTTGATGACAGCACCTTAATCCATTATAGACTGTGACACCAACACAGCTGGACACTGTAGCTTCTGTTGAGAATCAGTAAGTGTACGGAAAAACAATGTTAAAAAGAGGTTGGCCTCTAGAAAGTAAGATTTGAGGGGTGTCCCTATGCATCATCTGCAAAAATACAATTTACAATTCAATTTACATTTTACATACAATTCCAACGGTGGGATTCCAGTGCCAGGGTTGAAATCTTTAGCTACATAGTGGCTATAGGTGTACAACCTACTGTACACTAAACCATTATCACCAGAGGCAAATAACGGTTGAACATTTAAACTGTAATTTCCATTCCATTCTTGTTTCCATGGCTATGTGTCCCTCACCTAGAGTTCAAGTCTTGGCACTTCCTCTATGAGTCCACACTGGGCAACAAAAAACCTGTCACAGTGTCTTCTATAAACATTTGACTAATATAGTACCAATATAACTTATTAATTATTATGAATGACCTAGGAAGACCAGCACAGACAAGGGCTCACATAAGACTGTAGGTTATAGGTGAAGACCAAAGGTCAGATTTTGGTGGGAGAGAGCATCAAGTCTGGAAATAAGATCTTTGTGAAGTCAAAAGAAAAAGTTCCTTTTTGGTCATAAAGAATAAAGTTAATCATATGTGTCTAAAACTGTATTGCTGAACACGGGGGAAAATATTTTCCCACATTTAGTGACTAAATCCTCTATTTTTATGTTCTACATATCTACGGTTTTCAAGTTTTTTTGTAAATATCTGTATCATTAAGCACCATATTCTGGCATAGGTATACACAGGCCTACAATATGCACACACACACACACACACACACACACACACACATACACACACACAAAGCTGCCACAGGGGCCTCATGGCATGGCATAGATTCAGGCAGCGGCTCCATTGGGTTGAGAAGAGCAATGGAGGCTGAATGAGTCTTATGAAGTCTTCATAAGGCCGACATTTGTGAAGCCCCCTCTTTCACATACACATCATGTTCTTCCAGAGCTGTCCACTGATGTCATGTTGAGGTCATACAGTACAGCGCACACAACAAGGAGCTGTATGCCAGAATCTGTATGGCTCAAATGTAACAATATGTTTTGACGGGGTCAAAACCATACTGTTGTCCACCAGCAGGGATCAACTCCACTGCAATGAATGATGACGATGTTGTTGCACTATCGAGGCTACATGAACACCATCCCTCTGCAAAGCTAAAGGCGGCCCCGTTCGCAGTGTGCTTGTGTTTTTCCCTTTCAGACCGAGCCCCCACTCGTCGAGCTCCAACGATGTTGACGCAACTCAACCTGTCCACCCCACAGGAAGTAGCCCACGCTAAGTTAAATAATCTGCTCATGTGGAACACTAACGGCGGGTGTTGTTTCAGTGGTGCGATAGCGTCATTAAACAAATGTAAAGCAAGAAACCACTCTATATCGTATCTGCAATAAATAACTTTCATTCTTGAATGGAAGCAGTATCAACAAATCATTACACAGTGCACCAAGGGTAGCAAAAACCACAAATGGAAGAAACAGTTCGAAAAAAAAAAATCATAAAACCAGGAACACATTTAAACTTCATACCAAAACATACAGCAAAAACAAATATCAAGTTTGCAAGGGAAGCCAATCTCAACATTTCCTGGACAAGATCAAATAAACTGCAAAGGCAGGATAGGCAAACACAGTACAACACAGTACCATTTCAGAGACAAAAAGAAACAAATAGCAGCTGACTTTAAAAGCAGTTGTGGCAACATCAGTTGTTTCTCTCATTTTAAAATAGAATTGTAATAAAATAGGTATTTGCTTTCTCAGTATATCATTTAGTTAATGTCACCTATTCCTGTTTGTCCCTAATGTTTCCTACATGTAGCCTACTGTTCTAGAGCCTATCATAGACAAACACTCTTTAACAAATAAAAGGAGAAGGGAACATCATCCGAGCCTGTTCATTACAAATATGCTCTTGTGGCTCTCACAACCTGTTTTTCTGGGGATTACCAAGGCCATGTGCCACACTTAAAAAGACAACTAACTCTTGGTAAATCAGAAACACTACACTGCAGAAGCCTTAAAAACTGGAAAAAGCCTTGACAAACAAAATCCCTACTCTTGCTCACCCAGATGGTTTTGCAAGGTTAATCTTATCAAGTGGCAGCTCTGATGGCCACTTGTTTTGTTTTGTTTTGTTTTGTTTTGATTGCAGTTAACACACACCGCAGTGCAGACTTTGGCTTGCTCTGTAAACTGAAAGAACTGAGGGAGTGACAGAGCAGGAGGGAGAGAGGGAGGGACAGAGAGAGAGAGAGGGAGAGAGAGAGAGGGAGAGAGAGAGAAAAATACAGTAGATAGAACATTTTTACAGAGGAAGGGCCCAGCTGTTTGGACCACCATCCCACCATTCCACCCCCACCTCCCCCGACCCCACCCCACCCCTCCCCTCCTCCATGAAAACCCCTCTACAGTGCTGCTACATTTAGAAGAGTTCTATGATGTCTCGTGGTAGTCACACATGCAAATACTCAGCGACACGATTACTCTTGGCCCTGTGCACCTGAACATGCTACACATTCAACACGACACATCGAAAGGTAGTCACACCGAAAAATACCAAGGCAACAGTATTGTACCAACGAGGTCCCAGCAAATGGAAATCTTCGGTTAAAGCGCGAGCGCGAAACAGCGAGAAAGAATGCTTAGGAAAAATACACGTACCATCTACAGTAGTCTTTTAACATTACAGTGCCATTTTCCTCCTCTTTTCTATTATCGTACAGTGTTGGTGGCGGGACTCGGAGAACTCGGAGAAGGGAATGTCATATTCAGCCTGGCAGACACAAGCATGTTTACACCACCACACTGGCGAGGTCAGGGGCCATGGCTGTGGGCAGAAGCAGGGAGATGCCAGAGCAGTGCAGTGCAGATTGGGTCGGTGTACAATAAGGCCATCGTTGGCGGGGCTGATTCTCTCATGCAGAAAGTGGGCATCAGAAGCGTTTAAGGACGCTCAGGGCTATGCTTGGTCCTATTTTTAGGTAGACTCTCCTCAGAGCCAGAGACGAGAGAGAGAGAGAGAGATACAGAGAGAGAGCGAGAGCGAGAGAGAGAGGGAGTAAGGAAAAGAGAGAGAGAGAGAGAGAGAGAGAGAGAGAGAGAGAGATGTCTGCTGACACCTGAGTCATAGACGAAGCACATGCCAGAGAGGCATTCTCATTTATGTCCCCTTTACACCTTCCACTCCATGCTGACAAATATGGGCTTTCAACACAACATCTGTCTCCTATCTGCTTTAAGTTCTCCCTTTGGGATGGGAGGCCCACAAACCATACTGTGTTTTTTTTTTTCCTCATCGCAGTGCACACACTCGGAGAGGCCTGCTTGCAAGGATGTGTGTGTGTGTGTGTGTGTGTGTGTGTGTGGGTGGGTGGAGACACAGACGGGGATGGTAAGCTGCTGATTTGAGATGAGTGAGTGGACATGGTGATGACCCAAAGGGTGTTTGAGAACATAACAGCCTGGCCAATAAATAGATAAACAAACAAACAAACAAACAAACACACAAATCAACCACCAAATCAACAAACAAATAAATAAATAAACAAACGCATAAAATCACTTTTACATGCATGCCTCTGCCCTGACCATACCCAGAAGATTCTTCACATCAACAAGCCTCAGACACAGACACAGAAACAAGCTTGGACATTATGGCAATCATAGTTAAAGCACACACTGACAGATGAAGGCACTATTGCAAGCAACTGCAAGTCCAATCAATATTTGTGGCAATTCATTGGTGATCAATCCCCACCGACCCCAGCACTTGGGCTAGAGGCTAGCAGAGCGGAGAAGAGGAGAAGAGTTTTCATGCACTCGCACCCCGGACAAACCCCACCAAGTACCAGCTGTCGTCATCACAACAGTGTCCGAAACCCAACTTTAACTCTATGCTCTTGTTGATAGTTCATGTCGTGATTTTTGGCTAAGAAAAGTAAGGTATCATGTTTATTACAAAAATAACGACAGGCTTTTATAAATTAAGAATAGGGTTACAGAATAAAGGTTTCAGGTAAAAAAAAATGGAAATCTCTCTGAATGAATGGTTAATAAAAAAAAATAAAACACTTTTAGTTTCTATCTTTAACTTGGCAGATTACAGGTTTGGCTCTGTAGAAAGAGGATACCCTTGGCTAGGCACAGGAAATGGTTCAGGCTTTGTAAACCGCCCACTTCCTGCCAGTCAAAAGTAGCTGTCATGAAGGTGTAGCAAATGGCGAAACTTTAGTTTTTTGGGGGAGGGGTGTGACTTGTTAATGTTTGTAATGTTCTTACACTTGATTAAAGCACGGCCTGCTTTTGATGATCATGCGTGTGGACTGAAGCATTACCGGAAAAATGAAAAAAAAAAAAACTACAGCCTAAAGAAAAGAAAAAAATGGTGGAGCAATTTGTTTCGAAGTGGGAATGTTGCTGCTGTTGTAAAGTTAAACCAGCTGATGTAAACCACCCACTCCACTCTGCCTACTTCCCAGCAACGACACACAAGAGGATGACCACAAAATGGAGCTCTCCTGACCCAGAGAATACCATCTAGCCCAAGGGTTGCAGCCATCATCATCATCACCATCACCACCATTAGCCTTCCTCCTCATCCTCACCCTCATCATCAGCACACACACCAATTGTACAGTATTCACCCTGGGGTCCCTCTCACTCCAGCGGGTCATCGAGGTCATCGTCCACCACCAGGCCCTCGAAGCCTAGGCCAGGGGGGCTTGTGCCTTTGGCTCTGCTGCTGTGGGGGGAAGAGGAGGTCCTGTGACTGTCCAGGGAGTTAGCTGAGGGTTTGGCCGTGGGCTCTGGCGGGCCCTGCTTGGTGCCGGTGTCCTGGGGCTGCGCCCAGCTATCCTCCGGGGGGTAGAAGTTGTCGGCGAAGCCGTCGTCGACGCCCACGTCGTAGCGCTGGTACGTGCTGGCGTGGGCCTCCTCCTCGCGTGCCGTGATCTCCAAGGTGCTGTTCCACATACCGTAGCCAAAGTAGATCAGCACACCTACAGGGTGGCAGGAACATACACACACACACACACACACACAGACACAGACACAGACACATACACATACACATACACATACACATACACATACACATACACACACACACACACACATAAAAACACCCATGCACATGGACACACCCACATACACACGTACATCCATACCCAAACACACACACACACGCACACACACATACATACACACACACACACACACACACACACACACACACACACACACACACA
>JASCIP010000088.1:5571798-5583648 GCA_034783695.1 Sardinella gibbosa | reverse complement strand
TCCCCCTACTTCTCACTTGCTCTCTTTCCATCTCTCTCTCTCTCTCTCTCTCTCTCTCTCTCTCTCTCTCTTTCTCTCCTTCTCTTCCACTCTCTCTGTCAGCACAGGCTTTTACGTAGTCCGGCAGAGAGAGGGAAAGAGAAAGAAAGGGAGAGAGAGAGGGTGGGATGGTGAGATTACTCTGCACAAGACCCATCAGATGCCTGTGCTGTATGTACGTTAGAGGCTGGGTAGGAGAGAGCAACAGAGAGTGCCAAAATGGACATCAGATGCCGCTTGCAAGAGGAACAGAGGGATTGCAGGGACTGAAGCAAACTCTGAAGATGGCTATTGCTCCAACTCAGCAAAGCCCATCCCAGCGCTGACACCAAGGGCAAAGATTTAGGGAGCCCACGTGGTCCAGCTGCAGCCAAACCTACGGTGTGTGTCCCACGCAGAGAGAGAGTCCAGCTGGGAGAGCAGCGCCTGACTTAACTCTATTACTGTTAGTGTTTATTCGATTATCCAGCAGCCACACTTAAGCAGCTTGGCCTCTTGGGATATTTGATTGGGCTGCTGGGAGACTTGTCATAAAAGTTTATGTAACATCCGACTGCAGCGGGGGGCGAGAGGAAGCGAGTAAGTGCAAGTGAGGGGAAAAAGAGAGAGAGGAAGGAGGTGCAGAATAGAGAGAGAGAGGGAGCAAAGAGGCAGAGGCTAGGAAAGAGTGTTGAGAAAGGTGATGGGAACAAAGCCTTCAAAAAGAGACAAAAGTAATAAGGTAAGAGACGAAGCTTTTGTGCTGACTTGTCACAGGCTACAGGTTGTGCTTACGGATGTGTTTGTTTGGCTTGTTCAGACTTGTGATTGAGTAACTGAGTCTTAAGTAGCTACACGTTAGTGTAATGCCTGGAAATGGCACTGTTATGAAAATCTGAAATTATTCTTATTCTGCTCTAGTCAGAGATGACTTCTTTGTGGACTGACGATACTAAACCAGTATAACTGCATGTTTAATGAATTCTGATGTGTTTAAAGTGTTACAATGCCACGTTTTTATTAAATATAGCTGTATTTATGTCACGATAGTCCCGACGAAGTTTGTCAGGTGAACTGGCAGCCACTTAACTGACAACAATACTGAGTGTCTGAGAGAGTTCTGTGTTGTGCACCGCTTGTTAACTGCCATGGTCCCTCTCCAAGGGGACGGTGCCACTGCCCCAACAGGGGAGTGGGGCGCCACTGGCAGCGGCTATGCTGGGGGGTGTCGGGGAGCCGGGGGCAGACGAGGAGGGGGAGGAAGAGTCAGGGAGCGAGAAGGAGTTCGATGAGCCAATATGCGCCCTCGTCCAGAACTGCACCATGCTGCACAACATTGTGGGGCCCGCCTGCATCTTCCTCAGACAGGGCTTTGCCCAGTCACAGATCGTACGTACACCACATGCAATCAGACATGCACAACTACTCCCAGGGCTGACAAAAACACACGAATCAGAGTTGCACGAGGGAGACAACAATGAAATAACACATATACATCAATCACTGTTTTAGCATGCAATTCTCTCTTATACGGTAATCGCTCTCGAGCATAAAAACACTCAGAGAGACTTACAGTAGTTCCACACTGTTGAAGTCGTGCTGTCATGAACCACATTTTTTTGTACCCTTTCCTAGCTAAGCTGCTGTGACCATCTAATCCACTCATGTAGTCCTCCTCACCTCATCGCCCTGACATCATCCACCATCCTCACTCTCATATAGCATTTGCTGACTCTGTGGTGCTAAAGGACTCCGTGGTGCTGTTTTCATCTCTGTGAGTTTGTAAGTTACTGTACATGTACATCCTCAGGACAGTGTTTGGCACAAAGGTGCAGAAATAACGTGTAAAAGGTGCATCGTTTGCACAGCTATTGCTGTGTGTGTGTGTGTGTGTTTGGTAGCTTCCATTGTCCCTCTGAAGTACGAGGCGGCTGCATAAGTACAGTGTTGCAGTATGGCTTTCATATCGGTGGTGAAGTGATTCTGTGGCAGATCTGAAATATGCACCATCATAATTTTACTAAGAAACAAAAAAATGTGTGTGTGTGTATGTGTGTTCGAGTGTGTGTGTGTGTGTGTGTGTGTGTGTGTGTGAGGCTGAATAATGGTACCTAAGCTGGCTTCATGAGATTTCAATTTAGATGTTTAATTCTCGCCACTCCCCTGAGCGTCATGAGATATCCACTTATCCCAGATTGATGACACTAAACTGCTGTCCTGCACTGCTGCCCAATGGTGCTAGATGCAGACCAGTTGCCGCAGTGTAATATCCTGACGACGGCTATCGTGTCTTCTCCCGCTAATTGCTCTTATCCATTAGCACACTGTTTCTCAATTGAGTCAAAGCTCTCTGAGCCCTTGAAGTAAGTGCAGAGGACAACCTTCAGAGGACAATCGGAAAAGGCCTGTTTTGGTTGACATGTTGAGTCAAACAGTTTTTTATTGGTATCATCTTGATCTCTCGTTCATATTCATAATGCAATGTAACATAATGTAATGTAATGTGATGTATAGGTTAACGTTATACACGCTTTTTATATAGCATTCATTCTTTCCAATGGCCACATTAAAACAACACACAGGCCCTCAGTAGGCTATAAAGTCAGGCAAATGGCAAAATGCCTTACGCATGAAGTAGACATTAGATCTGCCCCCTCCATCTCTGCCTTCAAAGTAGGCTAAAAACCCACCTCTATTCCCTGGCTTTTCCTGCCATCTGAGCCATTAACTTCATGTTCATGTTTATATGGTGTGCCCTGTTATTGAACGTTTCCCATTTTTTGTATCAGAACTTATGGTCCAATTGTATTATGGTCATATTGTATTATCTTTTGCTATTTGTCTTTTAGACTATTTATTGACTTCGTACTGCACTTTAGTCAAAGCATGCTGTGTGTAAATGTGCTATGTACTGTAAATTAGTAAGTACTGTACTTACTTGCTATTACTATTACTATATTGTGGCTTAGGGGAGCATTGAGCAGGCCTACACAACCAGTCCACACAATTGGTATTAAATTAGCAAATAGATTTTACCATGTCAGAATATTTTTTTAGTTACATTTCAGATTTTGCACCACCATCAGTCCCCCATTTAAATTAGGACCCACAGAATATATCTCTCATATCCGCGAGAGCTCAAAGCATTATGGTAAACATTTCGACTCTCAGTTGAGAACTGCAGTTCACCTGCAGGTCAAGTTACCAGCACCAGTTTTCACCAGTGGAGAACCTCACTGTTTTTCACTTTAAAGGTATTATTCCGAGTGCTGACGGTATGAGAATGACAGAATTTCATGCAAGGTAGACCAAATAGTGAAACGGCAGCCAACACTAACTGATGAAAGCTTGTGTGTTTTAGTTTTTATATGCCCACATCTGTTAGCGTTAGCTGCCAGTTTTGCAAATTCGGTCTACGTTGTACTGTACCTATTGCTGCCATTCTGAAACCTATTGACAGCACTCGGCAGCCTCAAGGAACATCTATAGGCATATAGGCTGATAGACTTGGGATTTTTCCTTTAAGGTGTAACCAGAAAATGTGAACATATGCATACTGTGCAAAGAGATCACGTCATACGTAATTCCTGGACGGATTGAGCGAACAGACTATAGGGAACAGAAAGTGAGCTAAATGCTCAATCACTTTTAATATTTCATATTGATGTCCACATCTGTTTGTTAATCCCAGAATCCTTTTTGCATGAATATGGACATTCTCCACTCATCTCTCTCTATCTTATCTCTCCCCAGAGATTCCCACATCATACATATATTATATTTTTATTGTGTCTGCCCCCTCCCCCCTCCTCTTTCTATCAGTCTGTTCTCTTTCCATCTCTGTCTTGCAGTTGTTGAGAGGATATAGGATGTGCCAAGAGATTATACAATTAAAGGAGAAATCTGCTGTGTATACAATTAAAGGAGAAATCTGCTGTTTATACAATTAAAGGAGAAATCTGCTGTGAATCAATCAGTACGCTTGTCGTTCAAGGTCACTGCATGCTGTCTGAAGGGAAAAGAATGAGAACATTTGATGCAAAGTAGACTGAATAATGAACCAACAACTAATGTTACTGTAACTGAATGGGGCATAAGAAGTGAGTTTTTGTGTCCCATTCAGTTAGTCTTAGTTTTGATTCACTATTCGGTCTAGGATGTATCAAAAATCTTATTTTTTTTACTACCTACAGTACTCGGTGACCTTAACCAACAGGGCGATGGACTGATTCACAATGGATTTCTCCTTTCAGTGCAGGTGAAAAGAAAATAGATCAGATTAGTGATTAATATTTCTGTGTGATGATATAATCTTTCTCCCTGGACTATGGGCCCATAGTCCACTGTCACTCCAATCCTGGTTTATTTATTGTGCCACACATTTTTGGGGAATTAGGCACAACAGCATGTGACTACTCAACTGTGAAGCTTACCACACGTGTTTCTGGTAAATAAAACAGCAGATGGTAGACTAGGCCGGATTTTTGAAAATGTAGATGGAGGTGGTAACAGATTATTGTAATTTAATCAAGGTGTGAATTTTGCCAGAGAAAGGGAAAGAGAGAGAGAGAGAGAGTCAGAATGAGAATTAACACAAACAGATTCTTTTGATCTCTATTTGTTGCCTAGCAACCTTACTCTAGATTTTTTAATCTGGTCAACATAGTAACTCCTGACCCTGATAGTAAACCCTACTTGGCCAGAGGAAGCAGTGTGCATGCCCACACTGAGCAGCCCTCAGCTATGAATCTAATTGTAGACTCTCCGTCAATCCGCCTAAGTCGGCATGTCATTATGGGAGGCCTTGATTGCATAATATCCTTTTAAAGTATTGACTTTTGGAACTATTTTTGTGAGTTTGTTTTGGACATTGATAGCATAACAGATTGTGGAGGAGGCCTGATTATCCATTTTGAAAAAGAAACTGTCCAAGCATTTATCTGTCTCCATTTGCTTCATCTGTTCTCCAAAACACAAACATACTGAGTACATTTTGTAACGCTCTGTCTATAATGTTTACTTTTAGTATAGAGGATGCTTTTCTTGGTGTTGTTTGCTTAATGCATGCTTAATCCTGTAGTTTACATTCATCAAATGTATGTTTTTGCATGCTTTGTGTTAAAATCATTTGATTTTTGTTTGACTTTCAAGAGCTTGTGTGTGTGTGTGTGTCTGTGCGTATCTGTGTGTGCGTGTGTATGTGTGCGTATCTGTGTGTGTGCTTGTGAGTCTTCTGTCTCAGTTTTACTGTGTATGGGTTAGTTGTGTTGTGTCATAAAAAGTGCCAGGGTGTCTCTGTCTGCTGCTACCTAATCTTGCCTCACCATCAGCTTCTCTATGTGTCTCTCTGTAAACTGGGACACTGCAGGACAGGGATCTACGGCCGGAGGAGATTGAAGGTACAGATACAGATGTCACACCAAGTGATTTGATATGTGCCCCCTCCCATACGATACAGACGTCACACCGAGTGACTTGATATGTGCCCCCTACCAGCTCACCTGGGCTCCAGCTCCCCCCTCGGGTTTACCTCCCCATGCCAGCACGTCAGCCTGTTTCCTTAACCCACAAACTGAACCCTCCTCCTTCACCTCCCTCTCCTATCCTCCATGTCTGTAACCATCTGTAACAATCATTGTGAATGTTCCTTTTTTTATTATCATTTTTATTTTGAGGTGTTGCTGTCTTAGCACTGTAATTAAAACGATTGGGATTGTAATGGTATGCAACGACTCAACCACTGCAAACAAACAAAGTGTTGAAGTTTTGTCTGCTGTCCCTGGTCTGTTTCCTCTCCGCTCTCTGCCTCTCAGAGCTGAGGGAAGCCTTCACGGAGTTTGACAAAGATAAGGACGGCTTCATCAGCTGCAAAGACCTGGGCGAGTGCATGAGGACCATGGGGTACATGCCCACTGAGATGGAGCTGATCGAACTGAGCCAGCAGATCTGTGCGTCACACAGCTTTCTATCACCATTACTGTCTGTAGAGAGTCTCATCTTCTCACTGTTATGTCTTAATTTAATTGAAACCATTTGTCAAATTGATTTCCAAACACATTTGTTTTTCAACTGAATTCAAGGACCAAGCACTTTTAGTTATTCTCTGTCCAATGACTTTAAAGGTTGTTATGTGTTCTATATATTCCAGTGTGTTTTCATTAAATGATGGGCTGCGGCTTGTGCCAGGGAGCTTAGTGCCTCCCAACTAATGCAGTGATGCCTTCTGTCCTGTAGGTGGTGGTAGAGTGGACTTTGAGGACTTTGTGGAGTTGATGGGCCCTAAGATGCTGGCTGAGACCGCAGACATGATCGGAGTGAAGGAGTTAAGAGACGCCTTCAGAGAGGTCAGGCTCCCCTACACATTCATTCTTACTTATGTTATACCCACTATGTATAATGTCTTCGTGGGTACAGTGTATTTGTTGGCATATTGAAGTGTTGTACAGTTGTACAAATAAAAGGCTTTACATGGCTCATAAGGCTTCAACAGGCTTGTGGTTTTCAGTTAATGTCAACAAAATTAGTTTTAATAAATAGTAAGTAAGCATGTTATCATTGAATCAGATAACGCAAGCCATATTGGAAAAGGGCTCTTCAAAAAGAACTTTCAGCTTTTATCACAATGCTTTCCCTCTCACACTTAATTTGCCTCCCTGTAAATCTCTTTCTCTCTTCCTTTGGACAGTTTGACTCTAATGGGGACGGGCAAATAAGCCTGGCAGAGCTGAGGGAGGCCATGAAGAAGCTGATGGGAGAGCAGCTGAATCAGAGGGAGATTGACGAGATTCTCAGAGATGTTGACCTCAACGGGGATGGCCTGGTCGACTTTGAAGGTGCGTGTGTGTTTGTGTGGACAGTAGGTGTGAAAGAGAAAGAGAGAGAGAGAGAGAGAGAGAGAGAGAGAGAAAGATGAGAAAATGGAGAGAAAAATGAAGGTATGACAAAAAGACTGATAGACATAGACAATATGCATGTCCTGCTTCTGGTCTTTCAGTGGCAATATCTGGTCTTATCTGCTTCAGTTTCACTTAAATCTCTGACTGCCCAAAGAGCAATAAAAGTTAATATCCTCTTATTCCTCTTGCAGAATTCGTCCGAATGATGTCCCGCTAGCATCTGCACGCAGCCGTGTGAGGCCAACATAAAGAGGGACTTTGTGAAGGAACCAATTGTGCAAGTCCAGAAACTAAAGTGATTGCCCAGTAAAGGGTTACCTTATAGTGTCACACGTGTTACATTGTTTGATGTAAAAATTCATGTTGTTTTTATTTTTCTAGCACTCTCACCTTGTGTTGATATCAAAAAAGAAAATTCTGTACATACGTTTTTAAATTCTTTTTGTACTACTCACTCTATGTAAATCAGTGGTTTGACCTGCATCTTACCTCAGTTGTCCGAAAAAGACCCAAAATAGCTGTGGTCATCTCTGTGAGTGAGTGAGTGATAATTTGCCTGGCTAAGTGAGAGATGTATATATGCATGTTATTAAAATGAATTATTTTTTGTGCCACAGATAATCACAAATTTATATAGGCTAATGGATACGGAGGAGGTAGCACTTCACTTGCATCATTCAGCATGGCAGTTATGGCATCACCATTTTAATGCCATGTGAGTTTTTATTATAACATAATGTTATATTATCCATATTCTATAAGTCTATGATATTATCAATAATGTACCTGTTATGACAACTGCTTGTGTGATGACACAGCAGTCCATATCAAGTGGCAGTTAGCCAGTAGTATAACTAAACTATGTTAAAAAATCTCTAAAGCATATAGTATCACCTATCCTGACCTGCTAATGTTGATGCTTGTATCTTGTAAAGAAGGGTTCAGATGAAGTGGTACCTTAGGATACTATTCTAAATGATTGCCCCTAAAATAAATGTTTGATGTCATATTTACATTTCAAGTGTGTATTTCATATTTTACCCTTCCAAGCATGTAATTCACCTCAAAACTTTGTGTATATATAGTCTTTGTCACTTTTGAGATCATTAAAAACATGTTGTGCAGGATATTAAATGTAGATGACAGGATTTTATTATTTGTCCAGAATCAGAAAAGAGGATATATGCAAAAGAAAGTGTAATTTATTACAGCTTTATATGAGAAGCGTTGCACAAAGCCAAATGAATACATTCCCATTTTGTGTCTTTAGCATACTGTATGTTTCTTTCTTTTGTAATAAATAATTTTACCCATTTTCACAAGTGTCATTGATAAAATATAATGGAATTTTTTTATAACAACATGCCAGGGGTATGACAGAGGAAACAATGCAAAATGCTTAATTTTATTCACCCACTATAACACTATATATAATACTTTATTATACAGTATATAATACTACACTATATCACAATATTACTGTACATGAAAGCTTCATTTACTCAAAGAAAGCTCTAGATTCCTCACATAAGCAAGGAAAGATAGAATATAAATGTAAATGTTTAGTTTGTCTATGGTGTGGATTTTCATAGGACACTATATGGGCTGCATTTATACGCACTTTTCTACTCCTCGGCCTATGAGCACTCAAAGTGCTTTACAAAGTATGCCAAGCTGCCACTGGGATCTTGCTCAAGGACACTTCAATGGGGTCAGGTGGAGCGAGGCAAACCTCCGCTTGCCGAACGGCATATGTCTGTTCCAAGCATTCTAATGCTTTCTTTTTTGTAATGCGCTTCCAACGCCGAGGCAACTCAGCTGGCTGTGCCTTATAATGTCTGGCAAACTCTTTGTTGAACTTCACAAGGAAATACTTCCAGACATCTGAAGCCTGAGCACTTCCATCGGGTTGGATGAACCAGTCTGGATATACGTCCCTGTAGTCCTTGTAAGGGTGAAACTTCCCTCTTGTGTCTTGGCAACTGAAATTTCCACCAGTAGCAATAAGGGAAGAGCAAATATCAATGACGAGCCTGGCCGAGACATCCCAGTGGAAGGTCCCTAGTCCTTGCGGGCGGTGGATGGAGGTGAAGTGTTCAGTGTGATATCCTCCACCAGCCTCACAGGGAGCCTTGCAGAAAGGGCACTTCCTCCCACACCCCGTTACCCTCATGTAGAGAATCTCACAAGGTGTGGTAAATTTCCTCAGTTTTGCCTTGAGATCAGTTTTATCTGAAATCTCTGATCTCAAGGTGTGCTCAAGTTGATCAATACCTTTTACCAGGTGGTCAGAGAATTCCTTTACATTAGCATGATTTAGAATTAAAATTGCATCCACAATGTCCTTTTTAATGACAATATCTTTACTGATCCTGTTACAAAAATTCTTGACAAAGTCTTTAATATCTGAGCCAACATTACCATGTTTGGGAGCGCACTTTTGAGCATTTGGAATGGCTTTCTGTAATTTGCGAATGATCACCTTCAAATATTTTATCTCCAGCCTGTCAAGAGCTCCCGTGTCTTCTGAAAAATGTCCTAGAATCTCCTCTGAAATCCAGGAACGAACGTAGTCCTCATAGGATTCTATATACTTCAAGATGCTGTTGAAATCTTTCTTTTTCAGAAGCTGTCCTAGGATGGATTTCTGGAAGGAAGATCTTGTTCTAAAGGATGTTTTTCTTTTACCTGACAATACCTCATCAACAATGTCTGTATCAAGGGCTTTTCGGATGAAGTCCCTTACTCCTGGCTCAAGGCAAAGTTCTACAAACTCTTCTGCCTTCTTTTTGCACTGGTCACTGCTGTGATAGATGTCTTTGAAATCTGTTAGCCATTGCTGCTTGAATTTCTCTAGACACTCTTGGGGACTATTGTTCTTTCTGTAATTATCATGCATTTTTTGGAATTCCCTTGCTGCATGGCCAAAGATATGAATCTTAAGGGAAGCTTCATGTTCAAGGCTGAACTGCAAGTCATTTTCCATCTCAAGTTCCATGTCAATTCTGCTCAGTAGATCTTGAATGTACGCACTGTTGTAGTCAGTTTCTGTTTTAGTTTTCTCAGCCACAAAATCCTCACTGTGTTGTATGATATTGTCCGACATATGCTGCACCCTTCTCTTATGCTCCTCCAACTGAGATTTTGACATCCCTAAGGTGTCTTCCGGTGTTTTCACTACAAAGGGCTCCTTCCCACATTGATCTAGGTTATACGCACGAGACACCATGGCACAAATATTCTCTCCCTTGTTTTCCAAATGGCTACGGAGCAGGGTATAAATACTTTTAATGACATTTTGCACTGGTAGAGAGTTGACTGAGACCTCCACCGTCTCATTCCAAATTTTTTCAAATTCTCCATTCAGGTCTTTATCTGACAGATGTTCCTTGGCTCTGCATAATTTGATTGCCTTTAATGCCTTTTCCTCCAAGGTGTTTGTGTACTGCTTCTTTATTCCCTCCAAAATGACCATGCCCTTTTTTATATCCATGGTTTGCTCCAGACGGCTCCTCACAGACCGTCCAATTTCTTTTGGTAGACTTTTACCACTGTTGAAAAACTCTTCCTTGTACCTTTCTACAAGCCATACATTTATATCCTGTCTGCTGAAGTATTGTGTTATTTTCTGTGACAAGACTTCTTCTTGTTTGGTTAACTCTGTCTTAGCTTTTGCTTTCTGCTTTGCTAGTAAATCATGAACTACTGTTGACTGCACCTGTTCTGACAATAATGTGCTGTTTAAAATCTCAGTTTCGGCTTGTGTGCACCACACATGCATATGCCTTATCATGTCCAATTCCCAGCTGTTGTACTCTGCACAAAGATTTGAGTAAGCCTCTGCCACAAGGCTATTCTGGAAGCTGAAAATGAAGTTCTCGTGCTTTACAGCATTCCATAAACTACTAACCCATTCTTGAAAATCAACAACTGTCTGAGCAGGTTGCTGCATCATTTTCAAAACTTCAGTCAACTGTTTTTTAAGGTTACTAGCATGCTGGCTATATCCGATATTCACTGGTGCCATAGGAGGTGTTCCTAACCATAATCCTGGCATGTACCAGTTGTTTTGCCTCGGGTCATATTCCATGATGTCAGTAAACTTCTTGTTACCTTTTTTCTCCATTCTGGCAGCCGCCTCAGTCATGCTATTCAGCTGGTCCAGGAGAAGCTCTCTATCTCTCTGGTTCTTATTGCTAGCTAAAATGTCAGCTGCATTTTGATGAACAAAATGGCAGCAAGGTCTCTTCCCCACTTCCTTCATGCGAAGAAAGGCATGCACCACTATTTGCAGGGTGTCCCTCATTTCCATGGCATTTTCAGATGAAATATTCACTATGGTGATGTCACTCAGACCTACAACAAGTGTGGCCAGCTCGTTGTCATGCTCATTGCTGTCAGATATAAAAGAATGTTCAGGTGATTTCAGTCCCTCAGTGTCAATAACCATGACAAAGTCACACTTCAGCTGTTCGCTAGATTCCTCTGAGACTCTTATAAGCTGCATGAATGCTCCTTTTGTGCATCTCCCACTGCTGACTGCAAATTGTACTCCAAACATGGTGTTCAGGAGTGTTGACTTCCCTGAGCTTTGGATCCCTAACACTGTTATAACACGAATCCTGTTTCGTGGTGCTACCAAGTGGTTAAGCTCAATGAGTACATCTGTGATCCACCTTATAGTCTAGTTGCCAGCCCATAGGGCCCCATAGTCAACCCGGAAATGTTGAGTACACCAAAGTTTTATTGCAGAAATGTGAAGTATGGGTCCCCAGTATACAGAAACTGCCGGATGCTAATTTGCATATGTTGGGCAATTTGCATAATTAGCATAATTAGCATTTATAGCTTTATCGTCCATAATAACCACATATTTGGCACAGGCTGGCTAATTTCTGCAATGTTAGAGTTGTTTTAGAGGTTTTAGAGGTTGCTG
>JASCIP010000088.1:5558984-5570963 GCA_034783695.1 Sardinella gibbosa | reverse complement strand
GGAGAGAGCATCACAGTGCTGTTACCCAATCAGAGGCAATCAGTTTGCATTTCATTACTATTAATGAGTAATTCTGTCATTCTGAATCGACAATTATTTGAAAATTTTAGCAGGCTGAAATAGGAGCAACAGAGTGTTTTTTTTTTTCACCAAAACCAACGCACAGGGCATTCATTCATAGAAAAGATCAACACAAAATCAATGAAAAACAGTGCAATGACTCCTTTAAACCCTGCAGGTGATACCTAATGACCAACCCATACCTTCCTCTGGTGTGCCTCCAGCGCGGTTTCCATCTTCTGGCTGTGATGAAAGATTTTCCCTCTGTGTCTTCTTTCCTCCTGACTGCTCAACTGCATGAGAGCTTTCATACTCCTCCACATTGTAGCTGCTAGACTTGCCACAGCTTACTCTGTTCAAGCAACACAACAATACTTTGGTCAGAGGGAACAATGGAACACTTCAGGTACAATCTAGAACTATCCAGGGAAGTGTGATAACCTAAGAATGTAGTACAGCAACTTAACAGGTCGTTAGCACCTTTTAAAAGTGAACTGCGTGTTTCTTTTATGTTTCAAACGCTGGTTGTATAAACAGAATAACATCCTTCGAGGTGTCCCATATAGGGAAATAATAGACTTGGCGGCTTCGCTGTTGGGCTGTTAGAACGCTCCCTCCCACCTCGTCCATTATTTCCCTATAACGGGACACCTCGGCAGACGTTATCCCTTACTCAACAATCCATTTCAGTGTTGTCTAAAGGTTTGCATTGTCTCTTGGCCTGCTCTGCTTCCCCTGTGACTTGCTCCTCAGGTCATGTGAAAAGTGGTTTGATGTTTTCACTATTCTGGTCTTTGAAAACAAATAACCTGCAGTACAAATAAGTCAAAGTGAACTTCCCAAATCCAGGTACAGGGGTACACAGCAGGATGTAGCAGACTACACCCACCATGCCTGACTGTACCCGCTAGTGTGACAGTCACGTTCTCTCTCACCCATATGTGTAGCCCGCTGGAATGGGATGAGGAATGTGAGTTATGGGCATGAGAAAGATGGTGCGAAGAAAATGGATGACACTGCATGCAGAAAGGACAAGGAAGGAGAGTCGCAGAGAAATTCCACCTTCAAACAGCACCTTTATGGAATGAGAGCAATAAAATCTCAATCTTGGCATTTCCCAGAATGCCACCATTTCTCTTAATTTATTCTTTAGACTACTAGAGCAATATTTGGAGAATAACTCTGGGAATAACTGGCAGTTGGCTTCAGTTTTTGTGGTGGGAATATACATTGTTTCTACTTTGTTGTGCAGAGTAATCTAATGCATATCACCATTAAGTCATTTCAACCAGCTTTTAACGTTGTCTCAAAAAGTCTAATGCTTTCTGCAATACAACCCTTGCGCAACAATAGATAACATCATGCTGATTTAAATATGACATCAGCACAGGAGTCATCTACAAAGTGCTTGTTCATATTATGTGTTCTCTGGTGTTAACAAAGTTTACCCTGAAAGTAACATGTTTATATCTAAAAAAAAACAATTATGAATTTGGATACGCTCTTTGCACTAAATGAGTAGCCATTATCTTGAAAATCTACAGGGGAGTATCAGCTGTAACACATTAAAAGTCACAAAGCACAAAATACCTTAATGACCAAAAAGACGGCTGAGGAGGAATCAAAGGCACCATTGTAGAGAGTGATGATGGTAGAACGGTGGGTGCCAAAGAGGTTCCCCACCTAGAGGTGTGTGTTAAAGAAGGTCGGAGGGTACAGAAGTAGGTTAGGTTCAGAACAATAATAATGCTCTGGTCCAGGTACGGGGATGAAAACTCAGCAACATGAGCATAAATTTGTACCTGCATGTTTGTTACCAGCAACAAAATGCCACCAACAGCAATGAAGGACAGGGCTGGGAAGAGCAATGTGGATAGCGCTGTGTGTATGTTTGTGTGTGTGTGTGTGTGTGTGTGTGAGAGAGAGAGAGATAGAGAGAGAGAAATAGAGAGAGAAAGAGTGTATGATGTCAGTGAAAACAGAAAAAAGGTCTGCGAATTTTTTTTTATACAGAGAATTTTAAAAATATTTGTATAAAATATTTCCACAAAATTCAGATTATTCACCTGCACTGGATGCCGCCACCAGCAGAGTCCCTGTGGTATAGAGGGATCTGTCAGAGGGTGGGAAAAGATCAGAGTGACCTGGATGAGCTTCGTTTAACAAATAATAGACTGAAATTATGCAGCATGCACATTTCTGTTTTGTTAACCTGGATACATATTGTTCTTCTTTTATGAGAATTTCTATATCTTGGCAGGATCCTTATTAATGAACAACCGACTATGTTCAGGCCATTCGTTGGAGAAAGAGGGTTAAAGTTTATGTCAGCATATAAGCCTGGTACAGCAACTAACTTGAAGCAATGCACAAATCTACAGTACCTGCTTTGGGGGATTATATTCACTGGCAAACTGTGGCGTAATCTTTAGAGTTGTTGATATTTTTGTGCATTTTGTATAATCAATATACTGTAGGCTATACACTTACTCTCAATGTAATACATGACTTATTATTGAAAGTTTAGTTTACAAACACTTTGTACATTGCCTTATCTTTCAAAACTCAGGCATGTCTGTTAATCTCTACAACCTCAACCACACATTTTCAGTTAGCCATTCATGCCTTGTTTTACTTTCTACACACCCATGCAGATATTGTAGATGAACTTACATTCCCAAAAATCTTGTAGCAAGGGTCCCAAAGCGGTCAAAAAGGAAGCCATTTGGCAAGGTAAGAAAGTTGTTGAGAAAGGAAGCAATTGTGAAGACCAAGGAGAACTGTTCATCTTGTCCACTGCAATCTGTAGTGATTTGTGTGTTTTGTGGAAGAAAAGAATAATTTAGGGTTTGAGGTTAAAACAGTGAGATCAAACAAAAAGTTGAGATGACAATGCTCAGCTGTCAATGAAAAATCACAGAATCGCAGAAGCATTGCATAATAACCATCAATATGGTGTGTAAAGGCCACTCCATCTGTACTAGTGCAGTCAAACTTTTAACTGAGAAGTGGCGGACAACCTCATGTCTCAGGGCGTAAGCATCCCACACACAGCTTAATAGTTACTATTGTTGCATAATTATTAAACAAAGTAAAAAAAAATGGTAGTAATGCAATGAACCAGGTTGTGGGGTATTTTTAGTTTAAGATTATTTGAGATCTGAAAACTCAGATTGATCAAAGTACCGCAAGAGGTACTCATACTCTCGTCTGACAACCTCTGATGTAGAATAACTGATGTTTGTGTTGTTGGTTTTATAAAAAAAAGACAGGCACCTGTACTCTGAAGAGTGCTGTTGACAGTTGTCAAGTTCACACAGTAATCACTGAAGTAGCCGTCCGTCTTGAGAACAAACGCCAGTGAGGCCCAGCCAAACACCACACCAGCGAAACACAGGCACTCCAGCAGCCCTGACACAAAGGTCAGGCGGTAGCGCAGCCCAGTCCCAACTTCACAGCCAAGCATCCTCCTCATCCGGCAGCACCAACTGAAACTAAACTCCTGACAATTTCCAAATGGAGTATGAAGCAAGCTGTAGCAAATTTGCACAATTTCTGGTCCAACCCTTGTGTTCATGTTCATACTCACTGGAGTCTTTTTTTTCTATTCATACTTCCAAATTTGAACATCACATAAATTTTGTAGTTTTATTGTTGTGTCTGCAGGGACAACTGAGAAAATGTTTATGCAGGAGATGTTGCTTCCCTTTACTGACAGGACAGCAACATTTAGACTTGCATATACCACAATGTCAATTCAACAAGAAGATATACTAGACAAAACTAAAGACCAAATTGAGTTGATTTGTCTATAGACCTTCAGCAAACCTACAAATTGCAATTTCCCTTCAACGGTTGTCGCTTCCTGACATGATGTAACTTCCTTCTCGAAGTTTCTCAAATTAAATTGCTTCATGTCTTTGTTTTAGAGCTAGACAATGATGGACTGGTCTACGGTATCCTATACCATCAGAAAAGAAACATTAGGCCTACACTCAAGCCTATAGCAATAGTGTGGACTATAATCAAATAAACATGCAATGCCTTCTTCAGAAAGTTGCTGATCATGTTACTTCATTTTCTGTCTTCATAGCTAGCCTTCTTTTTCCCAACTGTTTTCAAGGGCTGTATTCCCTTAGACTAAATGGACACCAGATAATCCAGATTAGACTACAGTATAGCCTAATCTACAGTCTGGTCTGCACCAACATAATTGAATGGAAAATATAAACAAGGCTATAGCCTTCATTCAAATTCCAATCGACAACTATAACTTAGGCCTACTAAATTATGATTCATAAACAAAAATAGGCCTATGTTAATCGACACAGTTTAGGATAACTAATGCATTTATTACACGTGGTTGGTCATGAACAGTATGTCAAACATTTGATCCTACTAAACTGTAAATCTCTAAAGCTGAAGTGGCCAATAATTATCATACAAACTTACTCTGTCACGCCAAATTCAAACTGGTGCTGTTAGATGGTTGTTTTTGCGATGAAGCTGCTCGTAAATTGTACATTCCTCTACATTGTAGCCTGTGCCTTACACCGACCTTAACGTCAGCGCCTGCGCATCTACACTGCCACTTGTTTCAGTTCCTGCTGTACAGTGATAAGAATTAGTGTCATGCGCCAGCGACAGCAGGGACGGTAGGCTACATACTAACGATCAACATTAAAACAAACGATTAAAAAATGTTTCCATCATGGTAGCAAAGAATCTGCTGTTTAGAAAAAAATAGCGGATCTAAATCTTAGATTTGCATGGGTTTCGGTTTCGGATTGCATTTTTCATTCTCTGATATAGGCCTAAATATCTGAAATATTCTCTGATAATATTATCTCACAATAATCAACTCACACAAAATTATCTTCTAATTTATGTGTAAAAGAAATTAACTGGTGGAGGGATATTATATTCAATAGTTTACATAGCCTGGTCATTCAGAGTGCTTGTTACTGTTGCCACCACCATCTCCAATGGCAAACTATGGGGGTTAGACCAGGCAATACAGTCTGAATAAAGTACTATATGGGGGTAATTTATATAGCCTACTATTGAAAGGTTGATTTACTATGGTTTCAGATAACCTTTAGACATGACTGGAGGAGTTCTTTTTGGCAGAATCAAACATCTAAATTCTCGTGTCTAGGCCTATGTGACAAATAAGTTACATCATTGGTCATTCATCAAAAAGTCATTCCTTATTTGGATGAATAAGTCTATTTATTGTATACAAAAGCATTAACAACATACCGTTTTACACATACACACACAATTCCAGCTTTATTTCCCAGGCAGAACTAAGTACAATGTGCACTGTACCGCAGCTCAGTTCTCCTATGTGTTTTGAGGTGCTGGTCCAAATGGCTCTTGCGGATGAAGCAGCGGCCACACACCTCACAGGCATATGGCCGGTCACCTGTGTGGGACCTCTCATGCCTCTTCAGGTGGCTCATCCGGGTGAAGCAAAAGCCACAGAGGCTGCAGCAGAACGGGCGCTCCTTGGTATGCTTGGGCATGTGCCGCTTTAGTTGACTGAGGTAAGGAAAACCCTGTTCACAGTATCTGCACGCAAAGCGCTCAAACTTAGATGAATTCCTTGGCTTCCTTGCTACAGTCACTTCACTGCATTGGCCAGGAGTGATTGCAAGCCCTGGAGCTGGTGTTTTTTCAGTAGAGACATGCAGGTCTGTAGGCTGGGGAGGGTAATGTGGGGCATGGTTTGAGTAGGACAGACTGTGTGGGAAGTGGTCTGGCAAGGGGTTACCTAAGGTCCCAGTATACAAGTCTTGTTCTAATGTAGCTAAATCTAAATTGAGATCCTGACTCTGTGACTCCATCTGGTGGACAGACTCCAGTGAACTCAGCTGATGCTGTGTGAGTGGGGGACCGTATGGCTCTATGCTGTCCCCTGTGGGTGAGTTTTGAATACAAGGACTGGGTGTCTCCATCTTTATGGTGCACATCTGATGTTGCTCTGCACAATACAGTAACATAAAATAAAATAGAACAAAAACATAACGCAACTTCACAACAGTTACTGTTGTCACATTATAACAAACTTATTTATTTATCCCATTTACGTATTCACATTAATAAGGTGGTAGTCTAGGATTCATGCCCATGTGTATTTATGTTCAAAAAGTATTTCTATGTCAATGCCTGTCATCCTACCTGCATTCCAACTCGTTTCTTCCCCTGGAACTGTAGGCCTATTGAGAAAAGTCTCCTCTATTTGCAGTTCCTTTTTAATCTGGCATGGCAAAAGCTCTATATGCTCTTCCTTCAGGCTTAAATGGGTCTGTATAGGCTACATAAACACAAAAAAATAATAATACAATCTCTGCCTTAATCACATTGCTAAGCCTGCAAGCATTGTTGCTTGCTTTGACAGACAAACATTTACAACACAAAGACTATAATAGTGCTTACATGTTCTTGGACACACATTTCTGGCTGTGCATGATTTTCTTGTGAGGAGAGCTGGCCATTCCACTCTCTGCAGACATGGTGCAAAGTGGACTGCCTAAGGTTATCCCTCTGTTCAGTTCCTGTACAATGGGCATTCAGTAAGAATCTCGATGAGTAAGACGAGCTACACTTGGTCACTTTAAATTCCCTAACTATTTAAAAACATGAACCAAGATTCGTTATAGTCAAGTGTCACGTTTCTTAATTCGCCTTAATCTATGAACTCCAAAACAAGTATTTGTTCTTAATCTCATCTTGCTATTGCCTTGCCAGGAATGAGAAAAACAGTATAATTTGAAAAATGGATGAACTGACGCTATGTTTGACCTGTAGGCTCAGAATCTCCCGAATGAACTTACGATGTCCAAAATCTGTGACGACCACCTGATCAGTGTCACTCCTGCAGTTTTCCTCAAGTCTTTGGTCAAGAGCAATAGGCCTACATTCCTTACCAGACGATTTCGTGTCTCGCTGATCTGACTGTACAGGTTTACTCTTCATAGCTTCACTCTCTCTTCGGCCTCGAGATGTTTCTAAGAGCGAAACTGTATAATCCTCCATTAGTTTACCAATGTCTGCTATAGCGGATCTCACCAGAACCTCCATTATGGAGGACAACTGACTATTGAACAACTCGAGCTCTATCATCGTGTTGGAAAAATTATTAATTGCTGGTAACTTGCTTTGGATGCGAAATCAGATGGAAGTGTATTTGAAATACCCCACCGAAGGCCTCCGTATATTATTCAGACAGCTAAATGTTAGCGAGTTCTACCGTCCAGCGGTACTGTATGGTGCGTAATTTAGGTTACTGGGGAGCAGGGGATGAGCTATTACGCACGTGCCGTAAATACCAGAGAAGATGAGGCAGCAGGGATTTGCCATACAAGCTGTCTGTCCACATACGCCGCACTCCAAATATGCGCTGTTTTTTCAGTGTTGTGTATTTTCCGGAATAGTCTATGTAGGCTAATGACAGTGTATAAAACATATTGATTGTATAGTAATATGAGCCTATATTATCACTTGTAATTTATTGAAAAAAGGATAACAATGAGAAACACAGCATTTTTGCCAATCAACATACACTGTTCCAAATCATTGTGTATTGCAGTTTCAAAACATAATAGGCTGTAAAGTGCACATTTTTTAGTTCAATGATACACAAGAGATCTTTTTTAAGACAAAAAATAAAACACTTTGTCAGATGAAGTTACAAGGGCACTTTTGATACAAGTTCAACTGATGAGAAAATTGTTAAATTGTTAAATTGTTAAAAATGGATAGTTTCTGCCCATGTCCTTGGAGGATTCCACAGTTGCTTTCCAAAGTTGCTTTTTGTGGGTACACTGACACCTGCACTCAAATATCTTTCCTCTAAGGATTCCCCAAATGTTCTCAATTGGATTGAGGTCAGGGTGGATACACCACCAGTTTCATTCCCTTTTTACCCATAGTGGAGAGGTTGGTGCACTTTACAAAATAGGTAGCAGATTCATGAGAAAAGAAAATCATGTGGATATTTTGAAGCAACATCTCAATGCAATAAGCTATGGTTTAAGTTAGGGTACAAATGGGTGTTCCAAATAAACAATGGCCCCAATCATATCTTCAAATAAGTTAAAACATGGCTCAATGACAACAAGGACAAAAAATAGGATTGGCCACTAAGCTCTAATCCAATCCTATAGACAATTTGTGTGCACTGTGCTGTACTGAAAACATGTATGCAGAGGGGTAGGCCTACAAACTTGACCCAGTTACACCAGTTCTGAGGAATGGGAATGGGTCATAATTCCAAGATATTGTGATAAGCTTGCGGAAGAATACCCAAAACTTTTGACCCAAGGGAACCAAGACCATTCTAACAATACTAAGGAACAAAACGAAATATTTGTCTCATGAAAATAATACAAAAATCCTTAGTTCTAACATTTAACAAACATAAAGAAATATGGTCATATTTACTGACCTAAAAAGAAAAAAAAAGCTTTCCTGTTTTCAGCTTTGCTGAAAGTAGGAAAAAGAGCAAAAGAATTTGATACAAGACAGCAAACAGGGAACCAGCAGCTAAGAGTAAATAAACGGGGCACAAAAACTCACTTTCAGTATTATTTTTATGCCTCATTCAGTTAATGTTAGCTGACAATTTGCTACAGTATTTGGTCTATGCTTGTTTCATTGCTTTTTTTCACAGATGGCTTCAACAGGGCTATGAAATACCATTTTTTCCTTTACCCAGAGCAACTGAGTCTTTTAACTGTATCTTTTCAACAAGGTCTTCAATCTGTCCAATTGCTATCTGCCTTTACAACTGGAGCTAGAACCAGCTCCATAACAAAAATAGGCCTATGGCAAAAACATTTGCAGCAATGCAAAAACAGCATACAGGTTACTCAGTGGATGTGTAAAGCATGACAGAATACTTGTATTTTCTATTAGGCCTGTTCAAATAAATAAGATATTACCACAACTGAAGTTTGGTGGCCCAAGACTTTTTTTGCAAATTCCCCTACCCCAAGACTGTGTATGGTTAAACATTTCTTCAAAGCCTATAATAATTCCTTTATCTTCAACCATTTTTAATGTTCTTCTAAATACAGGCCTATTTTAGAATACGTTTTTTTCCCAGATTATTTCATTACCCTACCATTTCACAACACAAACACCATAAAGACTGGTAAACATGTCTTAATTGATAGGCCTCTTGACACATAAATGCACATGGTGACCTCTAACAACAGGGCTATGGATTGATTTACACCAAATTCCTCCCTTAACAAACACACTGATTTTTTTAATACAGTAGGCATATATGTTGGAAATACTATGAACTAAATATTGGCCACACTTATCGAATAACGTTTCAAAGTAGGTAGTGACCTGAATCACAATCAAATTAAGCTAATAAGATCAATGGCAAAAATAAGCAAAAACAAAAGAGCAATCTATTTTATGTTGGTTTCGTTTTAAGCTTGTATGATGAGGATTCAGTGGCTTATGTTCAACAAACTCCAATGTCTAATGCAAATATTGTGTAGCCTATGCTATAGACCTACTTATTTCTGTAATTATCTCTAAACTGACTTCACAAGTGAGGTTTGAAGTGCTCTTATAAATATTAATGAATAATATTGATCAATAATTAATGTTAATTGTAAGATTTATATGGGTAACGTGACTACTAGCCTACTACATCTGTGCAAGGATATATATTTTAAATAATATCCCTGCACACCGTAGTTTATTTATAGTTTATTTGTTTAGGATGTTCTTTACCTGAGCAGGTGGTGTAAAATGTAAGGACAGGTAGTGAAAATGAAGACAAAAAAGAAAATAATGAGATAGGCTTTTTGTGTTATTACGGTAATGGTTCCCCTCCCATTGCCACTGCTGTGTGTGGTTTTTCCAAGTAGGGGAGGAGACAGAACAGGAGGAGTCGCGACGAAGAGGGAAGAGAAGTGAACAAGGCGAGGAAGATAGCTAGGAAGGTGGGTTTTAAAACCAGTACAAAAGTTCATGTTCATTGAAATTCGATTTCTGCCAAACCTTTTTATGGCCGCAACGTGTTGAATAATAGAGAAGAATTTTAAAGGATTCGCACTGAAAGAGTGAATGAACGAAAGGGCTATAACGCCCTAATTTCGTTCAGCAACGTTTGGAATTACAATCACTTCCTACCGCTTGGAAATCAGTATCTGGCAATAGCAGCCTGTTTCGATAGGCCGAGACCCGAACCACTCTTCGGACTTGCACGAAAAGACAAAGGTAGACTTCTATGGAGACTAAAATGTAGTTGTGTATGTGTATTTTTTGTTGTATTTACATTTGAACGTTACTTTGCCGCTAACTTTCTTGTTGTAATATCATTTATCTTGGCATGCATACGATGAAGTTGGATGGTTTGGCGCTAGCTAGCTTGTTGGCTAACCTTAGCTAGCTAACTATAGCTAGCAAGTGGTTACCGCAACGCATACTTTACATTGCTAGCAGATAGCACTCTGCCCAAGGCTAGCTGGTTGAACCTGAATCTAACGTAATGTTACGGCTCTATAACAGTTATCGATATGTGGACGTTCATTTAAACTAACCACGGACGTGTGCTTTTATGCATATTAGCTACTTATGTGTTATCGTCTAGACACGAGAAGTTCAAGTATGCCATCGCCTAGTCAAAATCAATGATTTGTCTCATCACGAGAAATGACCAGCATCGTTATGCTATCTCGCCAACGTTGCACAGAAAGCGTTGAGTTTGAAATTCATGGTTGGTAACTTTAGTTATAAACCATTTGAATTAGCAGTACTATCGGCATGTTTAAGTTTTCCACTTGTATGACCGGGTTCAGGCAGTATTTTCATACATTAAGCTACCTATTACGATAACCTCTTGTGACTGCGTCAACGTTGATGAAGTATCTCTAACGTTAACTATTAACGCTTTTACCCTTAGCAGTAACGTTAGCTACAGTAGGCAGAGGCATAGTGTCTATTAGGATTTCATGCTGTTTTGTGGTCTAAAATTGTTCAAACGGTTGAGTAATGTGCGTGATCTTATATAATCTTACGATTTGTAGGAATTGGCCGACTGGAAAGAGTATTATAGAAAAGTTATTTGCTGAACACCTTGAAACTATCCCGCTCGTTCACTGGCAGGAGTGTACTGTCGAACAAAATCGAGGCGAGGTCAAAGCCCACAAACACCTGTGTGTGTTCACGGAAGTGCGTCTCTGTAATGGTTCAAAATGTAACCTGTACAGTAGAGGTCTTCAACAGGTAGCCCAATAACCTACGCGGTGTTTAATGCCTATACTGATAATTGGATTTGTATTACGCGGGTTTGTTGACAGGATTTAGCTAATAAGTTGGTTACAAAATACTTGTCGTGTCCCATAGTATGAGATCTGTGGCTATTTGAATGGCTATGACGCATTGGTTTGCTTCGCTGTGAACGTAACCTGTGTACTTCCATTCAGCTTGATTTCAAGTTTTTTTATGATAGGTTTGCGAGATTGATAATATTTGGTTAACTTCCATGTAGTTTTAATTTAGTTGAAATGTAAGGTGAAACTCGACGGCTGGTTGTTTTGGTTCTACTTGGGTATTGTGAAAAGCGGGGAAGAAACCTGTTGAGTGGGTATTTGTAGAATGGGTGTGGGTGGGTGGGGGAAGGGGCAGGCGTGGTTCCGTGTTTCTAATGGAACCACTCGTCAAGGGCTGCCTGAGCCCCGGTTAAAATTTACATACAATTTAAGTTGTCGAAAGCAACTTGGGACAAGATAACAAAAGGGGATGGCAGCTGCACGGATTCCGTGGCTTGTTGAAATGCTTTATTTGTCTCAGAGCGACTGAAGTGTTTATCTAAACCTGCCGTTTCTCGTAGCACAACAGTCGGAGATTGTTGAGATTTTTGTGCATTCCACATGTCCTGCGGGCGTG
>JASCIP010000088.1:5412185-5422682 GCA_034783695.1 Sardinella gibbosa | reverse complement strand
AGAATGACAGATTTTTCACACAATTAAGGATGGACAAGCAAAAATTGAGATCATGTTTAATTGATTGGATGGGGCAGAATGGCTTGACAACATGTGATCGTGTACTTGGAATGAACAGTACATGAACATATACTGTGGAAAGCACAGAATCTAAAGAAATAGATAATTTAATAGAACAGGCCTAGATAATTGTAATAATAAACAAGGATTCATTGTTGTGCATGATTGTCGATTGAGCTCTGCGATTTGACAAAAAAAATGTTTTACTTGCTGGGCATAGCCTAGTATATCTGCTTCCATCTTTTACTGTGCATTCACGCTAAGAGCTAGCCTGATGCATCAGTCGCTTATTTCACTTCATTTCATATAGCAACTGATCCCAATATGTATATGTTTGCTTCATGATAGGCAGATACTTGCCTACTGATTAAAACCAACTGATACCGTTTGGTTGTTGTGACTTCGACCAATCGTTACTGTTTGGCTATGACGTATGTTACCCGCTGGAATGCACAGTTTCAAATCTCTGTTCGCTAATTGGGAAGCAAATTGTTAGTTTCCTGACTGTCTGGTGAAGGCCAATGAAATTGGCCGGAAGCATTAGGCGGTGCTTGCCTGGCTAACCAAAAAATCCCCAGACGTAATTCACTTTCTATTAACGCCAAATGTGACAACCTATGAAGCCTAAGCAGTTAAAAATAGTTAAACACAGCTCAATTTTCTGCAATTTAGTTTGACATGTTTCAGCTGTGAATGAACGAGCAATTGAACATCATGAGCAAACAGTATTTTAGCAGTGATGGTGTATGAATGATACAGTTGATATTACAGCTTTAGTAGGGCTTGGTGTGAATACACAGTTTGTGTCTGGGTTGACTTATTGAACCATGGCTGCTGAGGAGTAAAATTCATCAGTGTGCTTCTCTCTTGTTCTCTCTCTCAGCGGTCAGGCACACGGCGGCGGTACCATGATGATGGCATCTCAGATGACGAGATCGAGGGCAAGAGGACCTTTGACCTGGAGGAAAAGCTGCAGAGTGACCGTTTCAGCTCTGACCGGGTCAAACGGCTGCTGGGGAAAGGTGAGGTGATCGCCTGTAGGATACCCTCCTGGTCCTCCTCTGATGCATATGCTAAGAGTAGCCTGACTTTAAGGACAGTTTCCAGGATGATGGAATATGGCGTTGGGTCATCCCAGTTGACGTGGACCACACTGAAACTGCCAGAGCAGATGACGAATGCAGACAGGCCAAGCACCGAAACAACCCAAGAAAAACAATATTCCACCTCATCTCTAATGTCAGGAACAGCAGAAACAGAATGATCTAAAAACTCATGTCGTATGTGGAAAGACATTTGAGTCAAGCCTAGCTGAACAATAAAAACATAAACTGCATATGGAACAACAAGGCATGCTCTCTGATCCCAATACTTTCACAGGAGTACTTATTATTGCGGCAAGCATTCCATTACCAAAAGTTTAATTTTTAGTGTTGTCTTTCCAGAGTTCAACTTTGAATACATCCAGAGAGAGGGACTTCGGGACCCCATCATCTTTGAGAATCCAGATGGACTGGGCATCAAGTATGGCTTTTCTTCTTCCTTTACCTCTCTGTCTTTGCTCTGTCTCCCACCTACACCACCTCTGTCTGGTAAATGAAAGAATAGTAAAGGATGAAGGATGGAGACACAGTCACCATTTTACCTAGCGGTTGGTGTGTAGTGATGCACTATTCTAACTGACACTGACCGTTCTGACACTGTCCGTGACACAATCTGGTCTCTCTCTTCAGGATGCCAGACCCTGACTTCAGTGTGAATGATGTGAAAAGTTATGTTGGTAAGAATCTTGTTGCTTTTATTCCCATCTTTTGTAGTGTGTCAGTCATTTCTCTTATGGGGGCATTTTGCAATGAGCGTCTTTGTTCATAGTCTGGCTCTGGCTCTCTTTCCCGATCAGGCAGTCGGAGGGTGGTTGATGTGATGGACGTAACCACTCAGAAAAACATCGAGATGTCCATGGCGCATTGGAGGCGCTACTATGAGACTCCACCAGCCCAGAGAGAAAAACTCTACAACGTCATCAGTCTTGAGTTCAGCCACACCAAACTAGAGAACCTAGTGAGAAGGCCTGCAACAGTAAGTAACACAAATACAGCTAAATTCACTTTTCATCAATTAAGCACTCTGTGTGTGTGAAGTTCTTCAGAGGAACTCTGTCCCTTCGCGTGGCATATTTGCATCATATTCAGGGACACTGATGTAGGATTAGATATTACTCGATAGTCGGGCAGCTCCTCATCTCATTGGTGCAGGAGCCCACATTCTCAGCTCGGCTTTGCCTTGGTTTCTTCCCAATTATGTGCCTTCAATGCAATAATGGTTGAATATTTATTATTAATATAGTTCTTGAATAATTACCAAAAACCACAGCCGATTTTCCATTTAGTTTATGTTTAGTTTAGGTCTGAGATGAAAGATTCGCCTTGTTCTTTGACTCTCAGGTGGACATCATCGATTGGGTGGACAACATGTGGCCCCGACACTTAAAGGAGAGACAGAGAGACTCCACCAATGCCATCATAGACATGCAATACCCCAAAGTGCAGAAGTAAGTTGTTGTTTCTCTCTCTCTCTCTCTCTCTCTCTCTCTCTCTCCTCGTAATTGTCTTGGACCCCTGCTCCCACAGACAATCTTGAATTCAGTTGCATCATAGAAATTAATCTTTTTGATTAGGTGCTTAAGTAGAGTTATGGTAGTCATTTGCAGTGCTGGTTTTCTGACGTTCATTCTTCTTTCCCACATCCTGTCCTCTGGTGTCTCTCTGCCCCTGCCTTGGCAGATATTGTTTGATGAGTGTGCAGGGCTGCTACACAGACTTCCACATTGACTTTGGAGGCACATCTGTCTGGTACCACATACTGCGAGGAGGAAAGGTCAGTGCAGCTTGCAGGACATGAAACCCAGCAAACACACAGTTATGTGATGTGTGTTATGTGTAAGAAATAAGCCTAACCTGAGCATCTTGTACAAATGTATCACTGTCTGATGGGACTTAAAGCAATGGCTCGGAGTCATTCCAATCATAGCGCTGTTATATGAGCTTGGTGATTGCTGTCGATAGCATGGAAAGGGAACAAATTTGGAACAACATAGACCAAGTAGCAAACTGCCCGCTTATGCTAACTAAATGGAATGGAAAATGAAAGAGAAAGTAAGATTGCTTGTTCCATTGAATACGCACAAGCAGCACATTCGCCACTTGGTCTGTGTTGTCCCAAATTCTTTTGCTGCCCTTGCTATTGACAGAACTCATCAAACTCGTATAAAAGCGCTATGATTGGAATTACTCCGAACCATCACATTAACGGATGATCACAGCCAAATAGAATTGAAATTACTGAATTGAAATAAGATGATCTTTGAGGTGAATTGTGAGGTAATGCTATCTGCGCGCCCCCCAGGTCTTCTGGCTAATCCCACCCACACCACAGAACCTGGATCTCTATGAGAACTGGGTGCTGTCAGGCAAACAGGGAGACATCTTCCTGGGGGACAAGGCCACTGACTGCCAGAGGATCGAACTCAAGCAGGGATACACGTTCATCATACCATCAGGTGAATAAATAATCTTGAAAACCATCAACATGGAAGACCAACAACAGTACTTTTAACTGGTCATCAATCACTATACTAAGAGACTACACTGGGCGCAGAGACTGAATTTTTCTTCTGTATTGTCAGAGGCTTACACGATCGTTGTTTTCTTTTATGATGAGAAGCTGAATGTACAGACTCATTTCTTTTTGTCTAGGTTGGATCCATGCCGTGTACACACCAGTGGACACACTGGTCTTTGGTGGGAACTTCCTGCACAGTTTTAACATCCCCATGCAGCTCAACATCTACGGCATAGAGGACCGCACACGGGTGAGACACCCATGTTCTCCACACACGTCTGCTAATGATCCAGCATACTGTGAACACCTCATTCATGTGAAGAGCAATGAATTCCACCAGTGTTTAACCCAGTGCTAACTTGAAGTATTGCTTAATGTAATCCACATTAGAGTATGGATTTTTATTTTCTGGACCCAACCCTAATCCCACACTCCACACCTCAGGTTCCTGCAAAGTTCCGCTACCCTTTCTACTATGACATGTGTTGGTATGTTCTGGAGCGGTACCTGTTCAGCATGACCAGCACCTCATACCTGACGCCGGAGTTTCAGAAACACTCGCTGGGCATTGGTGAGCAACTGCAATCATTTGAGAATGTATTGAGGCTAGTTTTTGTGTCTTGCAAAATGTAGTGTATTAAGTTTACATGTCTGGTGTTTTTTTTATGATAAGCCATTTGTTTGACAACTTCTCAACAGCTTGGCATACATCCGTCTGTGCTCTGATTTCAGGCTTGAAGCGAGAGGCCTCCAGCGAAGATGGTGAAAATCTCAATGGTCACACCAAAGAGGAAGATGACGACGACGAGATGCCGCCTTCACCCCTTTTCAAGCCTGGGGTCAAAGTTCACCTGACTCCGTTCGAGCTGGAGGGGCTGTGGAGCCTGCTGGACAAGCTGGAGTCTTTGCCCTCCCATAAGCAGTGTGTCCCCGCTGGCATCCACAACGCGCCTGCCCTGCTGCATGACATCAGGGTAAATATTCTCCTCACGAGTGTGTGTGTGCCACAGCTTTTGACAAACTTTTATATGTCTCATTCATTTGTATTTTATATTGGAAGTTCGGAATGGTATCACTTACAGAGTGTCTCTGGCAGTGGGGATTAGTCCACTGTGCCAGTTTAATTTAATCTCATCATTTTATTTTATTTCCCTGTACACATTTATTTTATTGGCTTCATGTTTTTCCTTTTCGGCTCTTAGGCGCTGCTAAAGGAACATGCTGGTGACAACCCCAAATTATCCTACACTGGGAAACCCATTGTGAAGTGGCCAAAGAGAGTGAGTGCCTTCATATGGCCTCTTCCAAGCATGCACACCTGATAGGCTCTGATGGTTGTTTCAGATGAGAGCAGGCGAAATATTTAGTCTTATTCCTCAGTACATTCAGATGATGTGGAGGTGGTGGTGATGGAGCAATTCTGTCCTTTTAAAGTACTTGTTAACCTTATTACAGAATAGGATAAATGAAGTGTGTTGCATAAATCTCCACATTAAAGGTAACCTCTCTTTTCATATGTATCCTATGTGTAGCCCTCGTGGTATCAGCCCCCTCCTCCCCCACCCCCCATAGGGCGCCCTCGTCTGTCCACTACCGTTGTGACGCCGCGGCCTGTGAAACCGCCCTCGTCCATGTCAGTGCTGCGGCGAAGGCGGGTCCGCTGCAAACGCTGCGAGGCCTGTCTGCGCACCGAGTGCGGCGAGTGCAACTTCTGCCGGGACATGAAGAAATTCGGGGGCCCCGGCAAACTCAAGCAGACGTGCGTGCTTCGCCAGTGCCTGGCGGTGAGTTGAAGTGAACGCTTCACACTGTGCATGTGTTTGTGTCAGTCAACATATTATGGGTTGTTGAACCTTTTTAACTTGCATAAACACAACTACTTGGGTTGCCTCTCCTGCACTGATATGAACAGACCTGTGCTTGAGGTATTAGCTTTTGCGTATTAGCTTTTGCTGTATATACAGTGTCCAATTAGCTTGTACACCTCAGCAGACAGTATTTTCTATTCTTCTGCTCATGCCCTCTTCCCCACTCTCTTATCTGCAGCCGGGCCTGCCCCTGTCAGCGGCGTGCGAGGTGTGTGGGGAGGGGAACCCTGAGCCTGGCGAGGCCCAGACCTTTTCCCTCATGCTCATGGAGTGCTCAAACTGCGCTCAGATTGCTCACCCGGGCTGCCTGAAGGTATACTACTCCACACTACAGCTAAACTTCGTGTGCCAGTTGCCATTGAGTCCAATATAATGCACCTCCGGATTTGCTCTCCCAGGTTAGCTCACCCTTGTGCCTCTGCTCCCTAGGTGCCAGGAGACGGGGTAGTAAATAAAGACCTGCCCAGTTGCTGGGAATGCCCCAAGTGTGTCCAGGACCAGGGCAACAACTCTGAGGTAAGCCTTTAAAAACAAACAAACAAAAAAAAAAACACAAAAAAAATTCTACTTCATTCACTGCCTTACAGTAGTAATAGTAAACGGCATGGTTTTAAACACTAATCTGCCAAATTATTTCAGCTCCTTCTTTGCATGGCCTGGTATTGACATAAGTGCAATGAACTGGTTCACATTTTCACGGGAGCTGTAGGACCCTTTTTTTTTTTTTGATTGCTGCGATTGTGGTGTGTGTGAGTGTAACCGACCTCCCTGTTGTGCGGACCTGCGCTGCAGACCTGCCAACCTGTACGCATTTCGACACCAAAGTTCGACGGTAGTCGTTGTAGCTAAAAATAATACTTAAACCTGCTCAGGGTGCTTAATGTGACTAACCAATTTCGGTGCACGATTTGCTTGCCAACTAATTGAAGTTAGCCATTGACCAATCGTAGCTCAGGATTCGCCCCACCTGGTCCTCGTACCAAAAAAATAAAATATTACGCGGGAATGAGACGAAATGTCACGTCTCACCAGCGCTGTACCAGAAGTGTCCCAACTTTTCATACTGCACTCGTCGTCTTCGCATCGCATGAGTGTTGGAAATGAGTTCTGTTGCAAAGGTAAACGGGAGATGTCGATTGCGTATATGGAAAATGGAGACCAGTAATCATTTTGGCGTAGCACTTTAATGTATTTTAACCATCTCGTGCTCAAGTTATGTTACGGTAACGTTGAGATAGTTAGCGAAATTCTGTCCATGTTCCTTTCCATTGTAGCTCACGGATTTGGTCAACGAACGAGTGGTCTTATCATGCAGTGTTACTGAAAATGAAACTAAATTGAATTGCCATTAACGTCCATCCGTTTTTCATAATGTTGCCGTGCAAGTAAACCTGCATCGCAATGACTCCTATCCGAATGCGCGTTGCAGAAATCTAAACGTGATGGCTGGCGCGCGAGCGAATTTTGTACACTTTTTTAAAAAAGCGGTCTGGCAACAAGGAGCACCAGTTATTCAAATAACATTTAATCCAGTTAACAGCTATCCACTATTTGCGTAGGAGGCACCATGTTTGTTAATTTTGTGTTTGGACTTCCTGTTATCATTAGCGCTCATGGAAATTCAAGTGTGGTAGCATCATAGTTGCAGTGTGGGCGGCTGAGTGCCAAATTAAAAAAAAAAAAAAAAAAAACTTGGTTTGGCTATCAATCTCCATTGATGAATCCACGTAGGAAGTGTTAACACAAAAATCGTGGAAATCGATAAAAAATGGGCAGGGCAAGGTAAGGTGTGCTCATTAGCTTATTACTGTCTTCTGGCAAGTTTGCCAGTAGCTTTTGTCACATGATCCACAGCTAGTTCCTTTTTCTCGTCCTGCAGTAAACTTCTAGCCTGGAAATCCAGACACTGGTAATCGTTCAGATTAGGGGTCTGGCCAATAATGTAAATGTAACTCTTGCTGTGACACCAAGCATGCATTTGAAACCTGCATTGCATGCAATTAGATAACTATGATCAATCACAACAAGGAACGATTCAAGCCAGCACTGTCGTCATCAGTTTAGCTCCTCTTTGGTCCGCCTATGCCAGAAGCACCGCTCTGATTGCTTACCTCAATTTTTTGAGGTACAAGTAAGGTGCATTATTGATCCTGGCCAGAGTATCTGCAGGCACAGTTCAAATTGTCCTCTCACGAGATCTCTGGACTTCCAGGGTAGTAAACTTCCCTGTCAGAAGTACTTGTCTGTGCTTGGTCAATCTTTAAGACGTTCGAGGTTAGCTCCGGGTTAGCAGGTCTGTGTCTCTTAGGCACTGGACTGGCCTTAGCTGTGCCATTTGTGTTGGGGGACCTGAGTGAATGCTTTGTGTGAGTTTGTTCATACAGTCCATGTGAATGTGTGAACGCTGTGTGTCGGTGGACGTGTGGAGCGGATAATGGCCGTGCCTGTCTCTCCTTGTGTGGCAGTCGTCGGGCAGCGGCGACGACGGCCCGGCGAGCGGGAGCTTGCTCCTCCTGCCCGCGGCTCAGCGGCTCCTGGTGCCCGAGGGGCCCGCATCGGGCCGGCATGCCCAGGGAGCCGGGGCCGTGTGGCGACGGGCAGGCCGCCCCCCTTCCTCCTTCTCCTCCCCCTCCCCTCTCGCCCAGGGCTCGCCGCGGCAACGGGCGGCCACCCTGGAGCAGCAGCGGCGGCTCAGGAAGAGGGTGAGAGGTGCCGCCTTTCCACCGCCGCACGCGCTCCCCGACCTCCACCCCCACCCCAAAAAAAATACCCCTCTGCCCATTCACGCTCCTCTCATACCCCACTCTATATCGCTCGCCTGTCTCTCTCTGTCTCCGCACCACCTCCCTGCTCTCCCCTCTCTCATGCTTCCATCGCCATCGCCCGCTCCACATGCCGCTTTTGAGGCCTACTGCGAGAGGGGAGCTGATGAGGGCCTTTTTTTCGTGCATGTGAAACCACCCCTCCCAGATGACGAGTGAATTGAGAAGTGCGTTGTGGGCGCTGCCAGAAGGGGCAGGCATTGGTTAGCCTGAGTTGCGAACCGTAGCGAAATGACCTTACTCACGCGACACTTTCTTTCTTTCTTTTGTTGCAGATTAAGTTGGAACGGAAGAAAATTCACATGGTAAGAGAAAGTGAACTATGACCATATTTCAATGAATTCCACGGTTCACCTTTTTCCCTGGTATTCCATTAGTCTGTATACCATCATAAGCATTGTAATTGATATACAGCATATGACCCGTGTTGTAAGTCTATGTAAGCTGTAAGTCACTTGGGGAGGGTCCGAAACTGCTGTGTGTGTGTTTCACATTCACATTCACACTGCCTGCTCCTTAGACATTGGGACTGACTGTCTTCATCTGCCTCTTTCTTTCTTAGAAACGGAAGTCTTCCTCCTTGGACGGTCGTCCCACTAAGCTGTATCGCCGGAGAGGCCACGACCAAGATGAAGATGATTCGGGCAGCGACGATGATGAGGATGATGAGGGCTTGCGGCAAGGCGGCAGAAAGATGTCCCTCCATGTCCGTGGTGGGACCTCAGCAGGTCGTCGTGGTTACGGTGCTGGAAGGCGGGGCATGTGGAGAGGCACCTCCCACCGAGGCAGGGGACGTGGCGGCGGTTTGGCTCCCAGCTCCGGGCTGAAGATGAGGCGTGGTTTTGGGGTCCGAGGTGAGCGAGGCGGCAGGGTTCGGCTCCGGGGTGGAGCAAGGATGCAGCGTCGGCGGTACGAGTCAGACGATGACGACGACGACGATGATGATGACGACGACGATGACGATGATGATGATGACGACGATGATGATGATGACGAGAGTGATGACGAACACATGGGCCACACAGAGAAAGGACACAGGCGGCGACGGCGAAGACGTAGAAGGAGAGGAGAGGATGATGATGACGAAGACGACGATGATGATGATGACAGCGAGGACCGCGACCTGGACGGAGAGGATGATATGGAGGACATGGATGAAGATGGTGAGGACGATGAAGAGGATGACGACGACGAGGATGACGACAACCAGACGGACTCAGAGCCAGAGCCGCCTGTTCTTTTGGTGTCGGACCTGAATGACGAGCTGCTCAATGGCTCGTACCTGACGGTCACCTTGCAGCGCCCCACCAAAGCCAGGCGTGACCCCGGCTCCATCGTGCCCAAGCTGGAGGCGGCCGTGTCCCCTCGGGCGCCTGGTGGCAGCCACTCGGGCCCGGGCTTCGTCCAGCGCAAGACCCTGCACAAGGCGCGGCACAAGAACGGTGGCAGCGCCGCGGGCAACGGACTCTCTCAGCCCAGGGGTGTTGCCCTGGCGGCGGCACCTGGCAGACACCCGCGCCACGGCAACCACCGACACCACGGCGAGAGGGACACGGCCTCGCCCTCCAGCTCGGTGTCTTCGCGTTCCTCCGTGTCGCCCACGCCACCCCCTCCCTCCTCCTCTGCCTCTCCTCCCTCGCTTCTCTCCCATCCCTCCTTCCGGGAGGTGGGGAACGAGCCGGGCGGGGAGAAGGAAGTGTGGGTGTCTGTGTTTCGCTACCTGACCAGCACGGAGCTCAGTGTCTGCATGACCGTGTGCAAGGCTTGGTACAAATGGTGAGCAAGCACCCTTGCCATTGTCTTTTGCACTCTTTACTGGTGCCTGGCTGTATTGGAATGAGCACCTAGTGGCTAAGTTTTGTATTCAACCTCAACTTCATAGCACTCATTTGTCTCTGCATTGTTCTGTCTCCTGCCTGTAGGGGCTGTGATAAGCGCCTTTGGACCCACATAGACCTCAGCCGCTGCCGCTCTCTGACTTCACAAGCGCTCTCTGGCATCGTGAAGCGTCAGCCGGTGACGCTTGACCTCTCCTGGACACCCATCTCCAAGAAGCAGCTCTCATGGCTCATCCATCGAATGCCAGGTAGCCCCACACACACACACACACACACACACACACACAC
>JASCIP010000088.1:4860618-4871076 GCA_034783695.1 Sardinella gibbosa | reverse complement strand
CAACCACAATACGGTGGGGGGGGGGGGGGGTTAGTAGGAGAGTTGGTAGTATATCCTGCCACCCACGTTGCAGAGAAGAGAGTGCTCTCCCTCTCTCTCAAACACAAGCAGTGAACTGTAAAAACCACAGCAACCCCTGTGTTACCCCTACTGTCCCTTCCCCTCAGGCTGATAGAAAGCAGACGTCCTCTTCCGCCAGGGCTTTTCCATGGCCAGTGCCCCATTCCCCCCATTCCCAACCATTCCCAACCCCCCGCCCTCCACCCAGCCCTCACTTTCCTGCTGAGGCCCTGACTGGGCAGTGACAGGCACCCGCTCCAGGAGACGTAACACCCTCTTTCCATGAATGAAGTCAAAGCCGAGAGTGCCGACCTGCCCACACCCAAGGGACTTGGAGCGCAGCGTTCACTCCTGGCATGAAATGAAAAAAAAAGCATTTGGGACTTTGAAATATGGAGCAAGGGACGGGTGATTTCAGCACTTTCCTGGCCAGGGTGGCCCTGCCAGTGACACATAGAGTGACACTAGAGAGAAGCAAACCTGTAAACCGCCTTCTCCCAGGCAACCCTCCATCACCACAGCTCTGGGAAATCATTCCGATTCATTTCTCTCTTCTCTCTTCTTTTTACTCCCCAATAATATGAAAATGATAATAATAATATACTTAGAAAAAATATATGTCAGCCAAAGTGCATTAAACCAATCATGTAAGAGGTCCACTGCTGTTAAAGAGTGGCATGGCTCTTTGCAAGAAGTGTCTTTTTTGTAGTTTCTCCCAGAAGGCTTCCCCAATCTCCAGCACACACATGGTGGATGTGCTGCTCAAGGATTTCTAACAGCAGCTGTGATGAAAAATGACTTGCCATCTCAGGCTACAGCCCAACATTTCAAACATCACCCACCTACAGTACAAAGACAGACAAGTTCTCTGCCTACAAGCAGTGCAAGTGGAGCGTCTTGACTGGCCACAATCTTTTCCCACCATGGTGGCAAAAAAAAAAACAATAGGAACACCCAAAACGCCGGCACTGAGCGGAATACAGTGGTGGCGTAATCGCGTGGGGTATGTGTGTGGAGTCTCCCTGCCCAGGGAGATTATCCTCTCACAGCAGGAAAGATTTCAAACTAATCTAGAATGGTATGCCTCTCCCCACCACTCATGAGAATTCACTTTCAACTTGTCTTTTTTGAAGGTGTAAGGAAGTGTACGTGGGTAAAGTGGGGTTTCTTTTGGAGCCTGATCACTGCCTCGCCAGCCCTCGGAGTGGCAATTAAGCCTGGGGGCATGAGAGAGCGGCACTGAAAGCCGGGCAGAGGCCAACAAAAACACATTTGAAGGATCCGGTGCCCAATCGCCCAAGAAGACCAGAGAAGAGAACGCTCTCACAAAATGTGTACAAATGGAACCACAAGAACAGTTGGGTGGAGAAACGATAATATAGAGAAGGTCTACTGATCATATGACATCACTGAGTGTGTTGGTGGCCTAACACTCTGTTCTCTTTCTCTCACTCTCTGACTTGGCCTGATTAGCATCTTTCTCCTCACTTGTATCACTTGTGTTTTTGTTCTCTCTCTCTCTGTCTCTCTGTCTCTCTCTCTCTCTCCACTGTAGCCTGTACCCTATTTCATATATCAACCCATTCAGCACCCAAGTAATACCCTGCTGCACGGGCAAACCTGGGAGAGAAGGAGAAGGCGAATACACTGAAGGAATTCATTCCATGAAGCTTAAATGAGTGAAAGGGGAAATGGCGAGAGCCGTAAATTCAGCTCTGAGAAGAGCTGCTCAATAACTCTTCAGGAGTGTGTGGGTGCAGGCAGCTGGAGTTTGAGGAGCTTGGCAAAGCACAAGGAGCTGCTGGTGTGTGTGTGTGTGTGTGTGTGAGGGGTGCACGGGGGGTTGTGTGGCACTGAGGGGCGTGGCACTGAGGGGGTGTGTCAGGACAGGGTTTGGCAGTGACTGGGTCAGAGGGGTGGCTGCTCGGGGCTGCAGGGAGGGGCCATGGTAGCGGGCGGAGGGGCCCGGTCCAGAGAAGGGGGTGTGTTGGCAGTGAAATGGATGGGTGCAGTTTTAATTAGCGCTGTATTGGAAGTAAAACAGTGGGAGCGTTGTGAGGCAGAGCTGAACAGCTGCAGCGTGATACTGGGCGACTGAATGCCTTGATGGGCACTCTCCTCCTCCTTTCACAGCTCCATGTCCCTCCACGGCTCTCCCCTCCTTTTACTCGGGCCAACTCAGGTGTCCAGCCGTCTTGCTAGATGAAGGCTGGCCTGTATTGTTAGATACAGTAGATATGAAAACACATACACACACACACACACACACACACGCTCGCATGCACACTCACTCTCTCTCTCTCTCTCTCTCTCTCTCTCTCTCTCACACACACACACACACACACACACATGCTCAGGGGGTATTTGGCAGCAGGCTGTTGGGATGTGTCAGTGAGAGCTAAGGGTACCTCTGTGCCCACTGGATTTGCTTGACGGCCATGGGCATATGCCAAGACCCTGTCACTGTACAATCTCTCTCCCAGGAGAAAGCAGACAATGAGGTGAATGCACCCTCTCTGTTTCTCCCTCAGTGAGAGCAGCAGTCAGGCAGGCATTCCACATAGGTACTGATGAAAAACCAGGCCGGCCCTCCACCTTGGGTCTAGTCCACATCTCCAGAGCACAGCCAACAAACTCACACTCGTTTCTATTTTAATGCAATCTGGACTAAGGAAGGGAATGGAACTTTCATGCTTCATGGCCATAGCCATAGTTGTCTGATTTAAAAATAGGCCAAAGGCAAAAGATATACTTTTTTATATTATCTTAACACAAGTTTTTTAAAAGACAAAATCAGTCTATATGTAGGCTATGTCAGACATCTTCTGGGGCACTAAACTAATAAATCAACTGCTGGAGGGTATCTAGTAAATGTATTCATACATATATCATCAAAAAGAGGTAAATGGAAGGAAAAAGATGCTGGTACAATTAGACTTTGAAAAGAAGCTTATTTTATATACGTAGAAGGCCACATCATCTCAGCTTTTCCGTCTCCTGTGCTGCCTCACAAAAGACAAGTAATAATAAGAAGAAAAAATGATGAGCATCATTAGGTTTACATGTGCCTATTGTGGTCCTTTGATTATTACTCTCCCCTGACATCAGACAATAATGTGTTTATAGGTTAAGTGTTAAGTGGACTATGTTTAGACTAGGATGTGTGTGGTTGATAATGTTTTAGGGTTAAAACAGAAGGTTTTCTTTTATTATTTGTCTCCAGGAGAGACATGTTTGCTACTTTAAAATTTGCCTCTTCTCATTCATCAAAAGTGGACTTGAATTGTTTAAACCAAACCAAAGTATTAGGTGTGCTGTATGACTGTTGGCCTACAAGTGTGTTAGGCTATATGAGTTTCAACCCAAACTACTACTTGGGATCCAACACTTGAACTAACCCACAGAGGCACTTGCCTTAGAACCCAGACTGGCCGCACCGCCATCCACAGATTCACTCACATGTGAAGACATTGGAAATATGATATTCCTCAGACTCCTTTGCTCTGTCTATCTTGGCACCTTGGAGATCAACACTTCTTAAATGTTAACCAGCCTACATCTATCCTGTGTGGATGAAAGAGTTTTCCAGCCGACATTCAGTGAGGAATTTGCCTGGCTCTGATGTGTAAATCACTGAACATGGAATGAGTCTTGAGGTCTGGTTTTCCATGTCCCATGAAAGGCACCCCGCTCTCAGGTGAGGACTGCCAAGACACTATACTGTCCACTTGGATACCGTAGAGAAATCATACATTTTCATTGGATAGCACAATATCAGCCCCTAGTGGACAAACTAAACAGCAATACTTAATGGGCCAAAGGGAAATATATTTATTATTTGAGCCTATAGTGACACCTAGTGGAGTCTCACAAACATACAGTTAATTAGACCTAAAAAATCTTTGACTGAAAATGGTAACACTTTATTTTAGCACACACTAATCCGCCAAACAAGCTGCTTATTAACATGCAAATTAGTAACATATTAGCCATTTGTTAGTCACTACAAATAACTTATTAATACTTTATTCTGTATGACCTTATTCAACCCATAAGACCATTAACTCAGAATTTCTCCTGTATACCTCCTAATTACAGTTTATTCATGGTATGTAAGTAAGTTTTTATGAATATGAATTATGATATTAATATACTTTGCTCAGTAAGGGGCTCATAAGGTGCTAGGACAACAGGAACAGTTATTCTGAGGAATAGTTATTCTCCATCAAAAAATATGTAGCTTTGGGTTTTGTTCCAATGAATAGACCATCTTTCCTAAGTAATAGTAAAGGAGAATAACTGTCCCTGTTGTACTATCACCTTATAAACCCCAAAGCATATTAAGATTAAAATTCATATACAACAACTAAGGTACTATCTGTGAATAAACAGTAATTAGGAGTTAATAGTGGCAACATCCCTAGTTAATGGTCTATTATGGGTTGAATAAAGTAATGCAGAATAAGGAATTAATAACTTATTTGTGGTGACTAACAAATGGCTAATACTGTATGTTATTAATTTGCATGTTAATAAGCATCTTGTTAATGGCAGATTAGTGTATGTTAAATAAAGTCTTACTGGTATTAACTGTAATAATATGCCTAAAATGACATAGGTTGTACATTCCTGATTGATTAGAACAGTAGCAGTCTCAAGGGCACACAAAATCAGCGCAATGCATAGATGTTTGAGTTTGAGTTTGAGTTTGAGTTTATTTGTTACAGGGACAATGTACAACAAAAACATTTTCCTTATCAGATAAGGAGACATGTGTGCACAAGGTTATAGCATCCTGCTAGTTTCCACCTGTAGTCCCTATGGCAGGTTGATGTAATAAAACACACTTAAAATATAGGCTACAATAACATAATTTCCAGTTTCTATCAGCAAAACAGATTGTACTGGTAGGACCAGTAAAAGTAGTAATAGACAGGCTAAGAAAAAACACTATATTTTTTTGTTTGTTTGTTTGTTTATACGCACACACGTGTGCGCGCACACACACACACACACACACACACACACACACAAGGAGAGCAATGTATAAGGGTGCAAAAGAGCATAATCCAAACCAGTTTCACATTTCATGTGGTAAGAAAATAGAGCGCCCCCCATCCCCATCCCACCCCACACATACACAGAAGTAGCCAGCCCATCCCTACCATCAGGTTAACCCCTCTCTAAACATGCGTGCATGACTGAGTTGACAAGATCCATTTCTTAACCAAGTTCGAAAAAGACTTAAAGTTAGTACAAGATATTACTTCAGTAGGGAGACTATTCCACTGATTCGTGGCTACAGTGGAAAAAGACGAATTTCCAAAAGTAGTTTTTCATCGTGGGACACTACACTCTCCCCTAGAGACTGATCTGGTAGTTCGTGTTACAGTCTCTGAGTACAGAGAAATAAATTGTTTCAGTGGGGGTGGTGCATCATCATGTATGATCTTAAAGAGTAGGCAGAGATTTGAATGCATGATTAAGTTATCAAGACTCAGAATATTATATTTGTGAAGCACTAAACAGTGGTGATGTGAGCGCTTTTTCTTATCATGAATTTTTATGGCACTTTTGTAAATTGAGTTTAGGGGTTTTAGAATTGTTTTACAGGCTTGTGACCAGCTTGTTATACAGTACAGAAAATGAGTCATAATCATTGCATTCAAATATAAGCTAGATGCATCAGAGGTGAGAGAATTTCGTATATATCTGTAATTTGAGAGATGACATTTTAGGGTGTTGCTGAGTTTTTTCACATGAGATTTAAAAGTAAGGGTGCGGTCCAGGATGATGCCGAGGTATTTAAACTCATCTACATTTTTAATGGCTTGTCCTTCAATTGTAATTTCTGGACAGTTTACAGTTTTGCTCCTATTTGTAAAGAACATGGATACAGTTTTTTCAGTATTTAGAACAAGACAGGAATCGTGCAACCATTTCACAACCCTTTCCATTTCATTGCTTAGTATTGCTGCAGCCTCTGATGCATTTTTGCCATGCACGAAGAGAACAGTGTCATCTGCATACATGACAATATTTACCTGATCACATACTAAGGGAAGGTCATTTACATCAATGCTAAACAACAATGGCCCCAAAATAGACCCCTGTGGCACCCACATTTCACTGGGCTGTGATGAGGAGAGTGAGCTATTTACCCTCACACACTGATGCCGCTCACTATAGATAGGATTTGGTCCATTTTTGTGTGCTAATGGATAGATCGTACTTTACTAATTTTTTTGTTAGCTTCTTGTGGTTCACGGTATCAAATGCCTTGTGCAGATCAAGGAAGACTGCTCCCACCACTCCTCCTTTATCAAGGCTGGTTTTTATCTTCTCAATGAAGTAGCAACAGGCGGTTTCAGTGGAATGTTTTTTTCCTGAAGCCAAATTGCATTGGATGTAGCAAATCATTATTGTAAAGATGATCTGTGAGTTGTTCAACCACAACCCTTTCGAATATTTTTGATAGGGTCGGGAGAATACTAATTGGCCGATAGTTGGATTGCAGTCAATATGAAGTCAGTGGTCAGAGTGTTCATAAAGATTGCATTATCACACAGGTATATCATGGCCGTTTGTGCAGGTGGGTTCAAAGGTCACCAATGGGACTAATGGACAATAGCTAAAGCATTAGCCATTGCCACAAATCCAATCAAGGTGGACACAGAGTTTTTTTTTCATGTGTTTTCATGTGTTGGATTTCATGTTTCCCTCTATGAACCACAACTCTCTAGTACCAGTAGACTCATAGGCTACACAGACACCTTCCAGCACTAACCATGCACACTGGCAGTGCATACAATTTTGAACAAACAAATCCAAATTCAAAAATTTTGAACAAGCCCTTTTCACACTGATGAATGTTCCACTAATAAAGGCTTACATGTACCCAAATGTAGCATGTCACCTGTTTATTGCCTTTCTACAAAAAATACAAAGCTTATTGTGTCCAAATAAAGCATAGCAGAGCATACCATCCCAATATACGGCTCTGACTGTGACATAGTCGTATAGCGCTCTCTCTGCTGGCTTAACTGTGCAACGCTCCTAACCCGACTTTGAGGCACCACTTCCTTTCACATGGCTCAACCCGTCATAAACCCGTTATTTCTGTCCCGGGAATGAAGCGGGTCCCAGTGTGAAAGAGCTTTTGCATTCAGACACACTCACACAAACACAAATACAAAAACAGGCACAAAAGCACACATACAAACTTCAACACAAACAAAAACATACAGGCTACCACACACACACAGAGGGAAACACATGCATTTACCATGTGAGTCCTCGGCTATTTCAGGGTAATTTCACTACTTTCAAGCTTTGGCTCCATCATTACAATGCCCATCCACACATGCTTTATCTTGATGTCTTCAGGACAGTATAGCCTATCCACATCTTGCATGTAGCTTACAGCAGTCTTTGCATCATGAAAAAATGTTTTTGGTCTTGTCATTTTTTTTTACATTTTTGAAGATATCTTACAATTGGAAGCATGTCAGAATAAATATCTTTACATTTGGATAGAGCAGGTTGTCTAGAATCTGGCAATTATTTATCTATTACAAATTAGGCCTATTTATATTGATGTGGGGGTAAATGAGGGGGTTGGAGACAATGCAGAAATTAGATGTAACTTCAAGGAATACTCCGGAACTGCTAATCATAAAGAGGGATGCTATATGCCATTGGAATCAGTGGGGCTTTTCAGTCGACTGGCTATGCATGGGCATGGTATGCATGGGCATGGGCCTGCATGGGCTTGTGCAGGGCTAGACTAGCACAGATGACCTCAGTTACATTTTCTTTTTTTCCAATATTACTACATGATAGAAAAAAGCATGACGTTTTACTATCGCAACACACTGTTGCCTTGAGGTGATGGCCCTCAGAAACTATATGGATGTTGGCCCCAATAGTACCTCTGTATGGGAATGACGAGTTATATTAACACAATTACTACATTTAATCAGTAACATCAGAGAGGGTAAAAGCAAAACTTATTTGGTAACATTATTGTGAAACACTGTAAGGATGACACTGCAAGGTTTCAAATTTCAAAAATGGCATGTTGATATTTATTCAAAATTTAGTGAAATAATCCAAAAGTAAATGTACATTACTTTGTTAAAGTGACACATTTCAGATGATATATTAGACTTGTCCCTTCAGTGCCTGCTGGGCTCTCGGTGCCCCTGTCCCAGCAAACTGAACTGCTCATTGTGTCAGTGCTCTTCCACTCAACAGAAACAAAAGGAGGTTCCTAAGAGAAATGCTGACTCAATTCCCAGCGACAAAATGTACTCAAATCACTTTTGATTTTCAACAAAGCACTGATGTCACCTACCATGCCAGTTAGTAAAACGCTGAAAGGTCATAGGATACCCGTTGGTTGTGCCTCTAAAATGAGATTCCTGTTGTCAATCAACACATCTACAAAAGTTATTGAAAAGAGGTGATTACACTAAAACAGTAAGCGCTAACTCTCACCAGTTCAGACTATCAATATAAACAGCTGTAATATCACTGATCCAGCCATTTTCAAATAGGTTTGGAGGAGGAGTACTGAGACAGAGAACTGTCCATTACTGTTCCATTGACTGTTACTGTTCCCATGCAGGTCAAAGGGCTCACCTTGGACCTTGAACTGGCATAACCTGGACCGTCCATGGGCATATCCCCAAACTGCTCCTTTCACCTCTCAAACTGCTCCTCTCACCACCTGAGACTGATATTTTCCCCCTTAGCTTCAAAATAATATCACAAATTCCGGATGTCTTTCTGAATGGTAAAAAATGGCAACACTCCTTGGAGAGGTGCCTTCTCAGCAACCCTCGCAGCATGTGACAACCTGAGGGACTCGAGCCACTAGTGTACCAAACATAAATACACACACCCGCACACACAATCACTCGGCCATACACATTCATACTTACTCACCCACCCACACATACACACAAATACACAACAATGTGCATCCACATGCACACTGAGACGTTAATTTTGTTGGTCTGTCTGTCTTGTTTTACATAATCTTTTATGCTATATATTTTGCATATTTGTCATGGCCACCATTCTTTTTTTAATGAGCTCTCTGGACACTTACAAAGTTCTCAGTGCCTCATTTTAAAAGTCAAGGCCCGCAGAATTGTACCAATGAAGTGTAGAGTTACTTTGAGCCTTGTTAGGGTTGTAAGAATGCTAAATTAGTCAAATTTCTTTTCAGCACTCCTAAGGCTGGTGGAAGCTTTGGCTAAAAGTGCTGTATTTCAGAATGCTGGGGCGAACAGAGGTGAGCTCAAGGGCGTAGGTTTAGTCTCAACTTTGGTGGTGACTGTGGTGATTTTTCTACCTTTTCTATTTTAAAATATCTAACCAAGTTCTGGGTAAAATGCAAAAGGCCTCTGTTGTGGCCATCTCTGTATGTCTGTAACAAAAGGTGAATGAGGGCAAGGGCTTAGCTTCTGCAGCATAGGGAAAAACAAGATGAATCACTCACTAAGATGCAGCTACCTTGTGTATCCGAAGAAGAACTGATTAAGCCATAGAAAGCCTTTGTGTCTTTTAAGGGAGTATAAGCTGCAGGCAAGCCGTATCACTGCAGTGGGCCCCTCTCTCACCCAGCTTGAGCATATGAAAATGTAACACAGTAAGCATGATTACATCCTGGTACTATTAAGTGTTTTGTCACAACATGCCAAGCATATCTGTCTTTTTATATTAGGCCTATCTGTCTTTTTATATTCATTTAACCATGTTTATATTGTAGTTTTGACCCAAGGGGGATAAGAAGAGTGTTTGGTCAAACTTACAGGATTCTGGAAGGTAGTATTCAGTTAACTCCCTAAAGGATATGAAGAGCCAGGTGTTCACTAGGATCTAGTTGGCCATATTCAGATTTAGACTGTGATACAAAATGTAGATGCACACCGGAGAAAAAGTGGGAGAGAACAGTGGGGAAAAAGTATGGGAAAAAGTTTGGAGGGAAGTTGGCTATGAGAAGTTTATATTGAGCACAGAAAAAGAAGAGATGAGTAACATGGGCGAGATGAGTGAAGAAAGTAATGGAAATTAACATTAGTTGGGGAACAGCGGCAAGTATGAGGAGAAGCTTGATAACACCTGAGACTACTGAATTTACTAGACACTCTGCTTCCCCCAGTGACATACTAGTTGTGTTACTGAATAAAATCAACCTCAGCATTAACCTGGCATGGACATTGTTGCTTTGCAGATCTCAACAGTCCAGAAAAAAATACAACATACAAACCCCATTCCAAAAAAGTTGGGTAACTATGTAAACTGTAAATAAAAATGCTATAATTGTCAAATCATACAAGCAACATACATGGTGGACAATAGCCCAAAAGCAACATATCAATTGTTAAA
>JASCIP010000088.1:4002732-4015185 GCA_034783695.1 Sardinella gibbosa | reverse complement strand
ACACACACACACACACACACACACACACACACACACACACACACACACACACCCGTGCACACACACACACAAACACACACACACACACATAGGCAACACAGGCAAGTTAAACACAGTTGCCTCACACACACACTGAACAACTATTCCTCTTTAACCCTAGAGATCCAGAGGGCTATTTGATGAGGCACATGTTTTCACAAAAGAGTTTTGATGTATCATTTATCACTCATTTCAGTTAGCCTACTCTTATTATTTTATTATCATATTTACTAATATTATCGTATGCATTTATCATTTTGGTTTTATTGTGAGTAGTCGTTTATCCTTCAACAAATTTAGTTTCTTATTTTATGCTAATTCAGCCTTGTTCGGGGACAACGATGTGCATCTTGATAATAAAATTAGTGCCCATTTTTTTTGTTTTCTACCTCTATCTTATTTAACCAAACGGCAGTCAGAAATAGCCATCTCGGAGATAAACAGGCCTACAATACAATAACTTAGAACTGTGACGTTTTAAAAAGTTTCGTGACTTTGGAGATGTAGGCCTAGTAGGATAGCCTATAACTTGCAAAAAAAAAAAAAAACATAGGCTACAGTAGGGGTAGAAACATACATTCTTTAGCTTTCACTTTTACGACCGGGTCCTCAAATCCAGATTTGGCCGTCTTCACAAAACATGTAAAATACGCGAAAATTGCCTATGCCTGAGAGACGGCTGCGGACGGGTGAATTTAGTCGTTTTAGGCGGCAATATTCGGTCAGTCAGCTCGGTAGGATGCTCATGAAATAGCTTACGTAGGCTACCATACAAAATTAATGCCGCAGTGACGAAGAATTTTCAATTTAGTTTCAGCTATCGGGCAGACTTGACTAGGGTTACTGTGAAAGCCTGCTTTTAAAAAGAATAGAATAGGCCTACTACAACGTACAATTCGAAGAAATTACCTACCTACCTTTATTCCCTAGACGTATTGTTGTCGTAGACTACTTTTATAGCCTAACCTACATCATAATCAGCAGACATTACACAGACTATACACAGAGATCTTTGAACTTCCACGGCCTATCTTAAAAAAAAAAAAACTATATGGCTAGCTATATGATTAGACTAATCTTACATAGGACAGAATAGGCTAATTAAAGGTGGATTCATTAATTGTCCAATAGTCTTGGAATACTTTGAAATGTTACCTCGGATGGGTTTGAGGCTATAAACAATTAACCAAACAGAAATGCTGATTCTTTGTGTTTTAATACAAAAAAAAAACGGAAATAAGGCAGATGCCTACACCGTGGTAGGCTATATGGCCTAGTTTATCATAGCAGACTAGCCTAAATTCTGTCCGCGCTTTGCCGTAGTGTGTCTTAACTCTGTAGGTTTCATGCTAGAGATCATAATTGTTTGGCCGTTCATGGTCTAAAGATATTCGATTAGCCTACAAGCTGCATATAGGAAGAAAGAAACATGATTAGTTCTACCCTTTGGGAATGTGTGCCTCTAATCCAGAATTTAACCTGAGTTTAGAGAACATCATTATGTCATCTCTCTCTCTCTCTCTCTCGGTCACCACAATAACAGACTCCACTGCCATGCCAAAACGGTTCCGATCTTAAACTCAGAACTGACATAAACTGTTGTATTGAGAAACTTTCGTTCATTTGAGATAACACAATGGTTTCTGAATATCTGATTTATGTAAGACTATACGTAAAATTGCTCATATCAGAGCCACTTCACAAATGTCTGTTATTGAGCGCGCGCGCGCGCGCACACACACACACACACACAAACAGACGTACGCACACACACACACATATACACACACACAAACACACATCGTCAGAGGTGAGACAATAAAGCGTTTTTCTAGTCTATTTGCTCTTCCCCTATCATCAGTTTTATCCACGCACTCGCACTGTTACACTTTAACACGGCTGTCTGTCTTGTGGCTTTTGGGTCAAGTTCATCTTTGGTGAGGGACCCGGTCGCTATGTTCGTGGCGTGACACCCGTCGGGTGACCGTCGTCTACAAAGGGTTCAGACAATGAGGAGCCTCCGGCATCCTGACACAACGAAAACCACCCTGAAAATAGCTAAATTGGCTAAAATAGGCGACTGGTCTTGTGCAAAGGTAAAACTGTCAATACAAAGTAGCAAATAACTCATGCCCGTGAGGCAAACTCCCAAGTCCCACAAAGTTTTATCGGATTGCTTAATAAATATAACCGGCCTGCCTCAATCTCCGTTGAGAGACGAATAGCCCATTAAAAACCTATGTTTCCAAAGTCTATTCATGAAGCCTATTTCAAGTAAGAGGCAATAAGATGACTTACTGTGCATGGCTGCAAACGGGTCGTGTTTGCAGTGGATCTCCATCATTGATTCCTTTCTGGGATCCCTGCTTTTAAATGTCCTTCTGAGGCCTCACGACAGTCTTCAGGCCCTAACTATTTTACTATCTCGTTTTTAGTGTTTTCTCCGAAAACAGACAACAAAAACTGTAAAAAATAAACCCATGCAATAGATTAAATTAGCTATCGAATTCTATTTCCATTGAAAGCCGCACCGATTCCGTTTGATGTGAATATTTTATACTTTGCAATAGAGACAGGGCCTTGATGCATGACGACTCCACGCCAAGTACGGGAAAACACTTAGGGTGATCTATTCATCAGATAGACAGCAATTAGCATAATTTAAAAACATTGATAACGTCCACAATAAGTGGGCCCAATCAGTTAATAACGTCCGACTTTGACTGGGTTGTTTTGTTACAAATGGTTTTGAGTGTATCCTTGCCTTCTCGCTCCGATGACTGCGCCCTAAACTGTCTTAAGAAACGGAACATATAGCCTACTGCAGTTAACCGATATTTCCTCTTCGGTCAGTCAACTTTTGATCACTATCCATGGATGGGGACTGCAGATCCAAAATGTACGTTTCCAAGCAGGAAAGTGAAAACCAAAAAATTCAATGAAAAAACAATGCAACTCAGAATTTCTTCCTTGAAAAATCCTTGGTAAAATCCTTTAGCTTTACGCGCTCTGAAGGTAGCAACCGCGCGTTCCAATAAAAAACTAGAAACTGCATTTTAAGTGAGATAAATTAAAAGTTAAAACTAAAGAGAGTAATAACAGAAATAAAAGGACGTGTTTGGTGACATCTTTCAGAACTCTGACGACATCCAGTCTTAATGGACAGCGCAGGTGAAGTTCATATAGGCGATAGTGTGCAGGTGTCTAAGTCACTCAAGCAAATCCACTGAGTGAAATATCCTACACGGTCTGAGTTGGAATGCCTCTCGGTCCGACCCGTAGCCCTAACAAAGCTAAAAGGCAGAAAGCACTCCAAGTGTTTTAGATTCTCGTAATGGTCCGTTGAGTAGAGAAAGCAGAGAGGCCAGCGGTAAGTCTAAATGTGACTTTTCCTCCAAGCGAGTCTCGCGACCGTAGAGCAAGCTCACGGCGCGTTTCAGGACCTGCTCTCTTGTGGACAGCGCCAACGCTATAGCGCGCGGAATCTACCGCTACCCTTGGACAAAATGTCACTCAAACCAATCCACCAATGACTGTCCTCCGAGTAAATGGCCACAACCAGAGCTCTTTGCGCTCAAGCGGGCAGAGTTATGATTGGCTGCTGAGATTTCTCTCTGCCGGTGACGTCCCCTTGAAAACTGCCCCTTGGAAAATAAGGATCTCGACTTCCAAAGTCAAGAATATGGTCTTAAATGAATGCTTAATAACGGCACACAGGATTTTAGGAGGTATAGCCTATTTTGCTGTACAATTAAGTCAACAGTAAATATTTTATTCGTGTCTGCATCTTAAACAATAGTAGCCTCGCCTAATAGGCCTAGTGGTAATAGTAGCATATAGGCCAAATCAAATGTTTGTCAGTGGTAGGCTATTGAGGGACTTCAAAAAAACATCGAATATCTGTATATACAGACAGATAGATAGATAGCTATATTTATCTATACATTTTTGTGAATTTTAAACGAAGTCAAACAAAGTCTGTTCATGCCGTTACGTAGCATATGCTTAGTCTTATTAAGGCATATTTATAATGGCTAAAAAGGATAAAAGGTGATGTTTGCAGGAAGTTGATAGTATAGCCTATATTTACTGCACAGTGTGCAGCTGTGTGATGGGCATGTGCGATATTGTGTTTGTCGGTTGCTTTGAATATGCAATTCATCTCATTTAAACTCGTAGGCTATAAAAGATACTAAATATGAATTGTCTTTCAGTAAGAAGACTTGTGTGTTTGTTAACATGCCTTGCATATTTTGCTAAGTATTGGCTTTTCCCTGAACATTAAAAATCCATTGAATCCCAATTAATGGACCTGTAGGCTACAGACTGCTGTGTTGCTGGAAGGTTACAAACAAGAAACGATTACACCTTGCCTTTTGAGTTATTTTTTGTGCAAGCTTTATATGTCAGTGACGAATAACATACGCCTTTACTTAATTAGCCTATATTACAGCTCTCGGTTATACAGTAGGCTACTCTTTAGAATCGTGGACATGTGCGTAAACAACACTATTCTCAATAACGAATTCAACTAAGCCTATTCAAATAGCCAGGCCTAGTGTATTTCGATATTCATTGAATGTGCATTCCACAGTAGCATACCTATGAACTAACAGAATACTAGCCATGGATAGACCTAGGCGGCAAATATCTCCTCCGGAATTACACAGAAACATAACGTGCACTATATTCAGAAACGAAACGTGTCAGTTTAATTCCAATTTAAAAAAAATGAGAATCAAACTCCCTTGATCGAACTTCCTCACCAAAAAAAACGCGGGCGCATGTTTGGAAACGTGCAAATCCAGTCGCGTTTGTTTGCGCAATCTTTCTATTTTAAATATTAAATTAGCTCAATTTCATCTTTTCGTCCACTAAGATTATTTAAGCCAAAGGGTACGCCCACCCTGGCTTTTTGTCGCTGGTGTGATTTGTATAGCCTGTAGGTCTTCTCAAAAGATGCAGCGTATCCCACAGTGGCTTGCCCCGCCGGTACCACGAGGGGGCGAACACTGTTCCTAGTGCCTCACACTTGCGCAGATAAAGAGGAATGGACTCTTCTCAGAACAGTCTTACAGGAAATGGCAAGGCAAGCACAGGTTAATGATCATACCCATAAAGGCCCTCACTCTGCCACTGAAACTGTACAGAGGCTTTGTTAACGTCATTAGTAACATCTGCGCTTGTCTTGTAATTGCCTGTCAAAGCGGCTGCCTAGAGAAGGATCCGTATCAATAGAGGAATGAGCAGCCTAGGAGCAAAGGTGTCTGCCCATCAATAATCTTCATTCAACTTGGGCCCATGGTTATCCGGTCTGCTGAAAAGGAAGAATGTTCATTAAGTTCTCGTCACTTCACCATCACGCTAGTGATACCAGACAAGCCCATCAAAACACACCCTGTCGACTAAACAAAGTGGTGGTAAACGAGGCCAGTAATTAGTTGAGTCAGGATAACTGCTTTCCCGTTCTTCTGCCGACCTCTGTGTCTAGTCCGGCTAATTCTGCGTGGAGACGGAACAGCCACACCGACGTGGCCGCGCCATCGGACTCACCACCACATGGGCTTTTGCAGCATGCCGTATTAAAGGCAATGATCTAACGGCCACGGTCAAGGTGACCTCTGACATAATCGACTTCAATCGAAAGATAATGCTGCTGTTGTTTGTTTTAAACGATTGTGACACCTTATAGTCTTCTCAGTAGCATATCCTCGGAAATAGCTCTCCGAACAACCTAATGATAAAACGCATTTTCCGAGAAAACATACAGCCTTCTTTCACAACGAGATTAGCAAATTAAATACTCAACCAATTAAAACCAAAACACAGCCAATCAAGTCTATAAAATGGCTGTTGCTTTAGGCTGTGAAATTTGGAGAAACTTTCATCACAATACAAACTGTTTAATCCTGTAGTCCAAATTCATTACCATAATTCATTAGGAGCTGGTGCATAATGTCTAGCCTTAAAAACACTGTGAGAAAGAGGTGATAATCATTAGTTCAAGGCGCAGAGGAAACAGCATCGCCAACACCGAACACCATGCTCGAGAACGTTGAACCTATGAAAGATTAATAGCGCATGTTAACCCGGTGCTATTACACGCCCACTGACTGTAAGCATAATAAGAAAGACATATCTCTTAAGTTTATGTTGCAATTGATTATTTATTTATTTTTCTTTACAAATAAATAAAACTATAACAGGACCATAGTCACATAAAGTAGCCTAGTCCAGAACATTTCGCTACTGAATGGGCGACATTTAAATGCTTCAGAGGACTATACAGTCTACTTTTAATTAACTTTGTTCGTTGCAGAAATCAAATTGTAACAATTCCACATTAAGTTAACTTTGACATATCTCCTGAAAAAGTATCGCGCTCTGGAGCCATGGCCTACCGCACCAGCCAGGCCTTAAAGATTCCTCAGTCATTGTCGGTGCTATCAAACATACGGCATTTTGGTAATTCCGTATAGATTTAGGTTGAGAAAGTAAGCTTGGTCTGTCTCCACACAGCAAGTTATGCTACAGTTCGAATAGCTGCCTATAGCCTATTATAATGCAAAAGACAATCTTTATCAATAAAAGCAAAAAGCAAAAAAAACAAAACAGTTTTTTTTCCTCAGCGTGTAGAGTAGGCCCTGTTTACCCTGTTTATTTTGCGAGGTTATTTTTGCCTGTTTTTGCGCATTTTCAGAGTTAATGACTGCCAATATCCATTCTTCAAGATCACCTTGCTAACCCTATCAGGCTGTAAAAGTAAACTGGATGGTCATTGCTAATGGTAACAGCAATCAGTGTGAGTTTGACAGGATATGGAAATAGTAAAAAATTAGATGGTGGCAGTTGGTAAAACATGTTGTGCCATGCGCAAAAGTTCCTTGCACCTGTCACGCGCGCGCACACATATATCTATGCGCGCGCACGCGCGCGCGCGCACACACACATGCACACACTCCATGGTAGTAGACTGTGTAGTAGGAGTCGCTTAAACAAAAAGGTCGTTGACGTGATGTGAGCAACGGGGTCTCAGTGGACTATTCCGTATTGTGAGAAGCCTACTTTTTGTGACAGTCTACCAAACACACGACTGATGGGGGACAGATGTTTCCCTCGAACTGTAAAACATCAGTTAACTCTGTCAGCCTGTTGTGAAAAAGTTCATTTGTGAAGGGTGAAAATGATCAGCGAGCAATTTAAAAGTTCAGCTGTTAGTTAAAGATGATGAGATGCACACATAGCCTATGTTAAATAAATTAACAGACTTTCCGAGAAGTGTTTCCATTGAGTATATTTGTGACACAACTGACACAAATAGAGGCCTGTTTAAAAAAAAAATACAACGATGCCTTTCACATTGAGCGGAGATGTGTTTCTATGCAAATGTTTTTGTATCGGCAAGCGTTTGGAATAAAATAACTGTGTAATCAACTGAATGCGCATATCAACGTATGTTTTTTGTTAGCCTTATTTCAACCTTCTATAAAACTATAGATTAAGCACATCGCCAAAACAGGCACATTTTCCCATGACAGTCCAAAGCACACAACGAAAAGTATAGACTTGAGAGTAAATATAATATTTTTACTACAGCTTACACACGTAGGCCTACTATGTTAACACGAGACAAGACCAGATTATCCTATATTACAGTCTACTTTACCTTCCTGGCATCTCAGATGTCAGGCTATAGTCGTAATTGCCGAATTCTGGGTCTCCAAAGAACCCAAAGAAACCGTCAACTGGATTTCAAAAGCTTTGACTAATAAGTAAAATTAGGATACTATCTATAAAAGTGGAGTATTACAAATCGGCTGAACTTTACTAAATTATGAAGACTAATTCATAATATATAGGCTTCTAAATTAACAAGATGCATTGCGCTAAGAGGCCTTACCTGACCTTCCAATACGCAGCGGTTGAAGCTTGTGGTCTAAGTCCATACTAGAAGGCGATGAGTTAAAGAGAGAAGGAGAGAAGAAAGAAAAAAGAGAGAAAGGAAGAAAGAAAGGAAGAAAGAAAGGAGAAAGAAAGAAAAAAAGAAAAAAAGAAAGAAAGAGAAATCTTCCCTGCTCCTATCCAGTGATCCTTTTTATTGCTATCCCCCTTCTTTTTGTGCTAGTTTTTTTGACGATGCTAGGTTGAAATAATTCGAGGCTTCCGCTCCCTGTAGCGGCGTTACAAGTGCTCATTGAGCTGCAACTAAACGTTTTAGGTGGAAAAAGGCACCGGAGGAAGCGTGAAATGATTAAGGGGAAACTGAAAAAAGTGCTGCGCGCCCATGTCCTTTCTTCATCGCACAGACAGGCGCACGCACGCACGCACGCACACACAACCGAAAGGGTACCTCCATGCCAAAAGATTCCCTTTAAAAAACTTTTTTTTTGCCACAAAAAAGTTTTCCTCGTGCTTGTATGCACGTGTGCAAGATAGAGAAGGAGGGAGGGAGAAAGGGGGAGAGAGAGAGGTTTTTGTAGACTATATCCTTGACAGAATAAACCCCACCAGACAACTTTCAGCCTGCAGCTCAGGGCAGTCTAGACTAATATCTAATTTATAAGCTTCACCTGCTATTTACAAGATGTTTAATCTTTTAGTAATATCCCCGATCAAAGCCAATCAAAACTCTGACAACCAGAAATCACCCACACCGCTTATGGCACTCTAAGTGTTATTACAATTTCTAAAATATTGTAGAGCAAAGTAGCCTATAACTGCCCCACATCTTGTGAGGCAGGCCTCCAATGAAGAGATGCCCAATATGCTGTATAAAAAAATTTGCGATACACCACCACTATCATGCCTCTTCAGAGTGTTGGGTTTACACCGTCAATATTCTCAGTCGACGGGAATAATCATGCTCTTTTTTCATTGTCAGTGAGGTGTGTTCAATGACTTTAAGCGCACTACAGCGGAATACGCTTTCCAAGGGTTCATAGGCGCAGCAGAGACAATTGACTTCCGAACAATGCATATAACGTGCTGTTCTCGTACGTTTGTTGTCGTCTTGCACCCGCCCTGACCTTCGCTCACGACGAGGGAATAAAACAAATGTTTTCTTTTCTGTTCAGTGATAGTGGGCTGTACCACTAACAATCGGTTTAAGGGGAGAGACCATGGGAACGTGGTGCTACGTTAATTGAACATTAAGTAGCCTAAGCCATTTATTCAAGGGGCTGACTCCAGGTCACATTCGATACGACGCAAATGTTAGGCTACTTGTTTATGGTCAGAGGAAGAAGTTGATACAGCTAATATGCTTTCAGTTAGGCTATTTGGAGTTGCCTACCCAAGCATCAGTAAACTATGCTTTGTGGACTTAAATCTCATCAGAATTTATGTTTTAGCCTATGCCATGTATAATGCAAAATTATGGAATAAAAGCTTTAAATAGGTCCAGTTGTTCCTTAAGTTCATTCAAATAAATTATAGGCTAATTTAGGCTAATTAAATTTTTTGCTCTTTATGAAGAATGTCCCTTCATCATTTAGCGAGTTAGTTGTGATGGCTGTAGACAAACAGTGGTGGTTATCTTAATAGCAATTTTATAATTCAATGTTGACGAAAACACAGTATCTCACCGATACTCACTCAAAACACCTTATAAGCTACTTCACTGCGATAGCCTAGAAGCGTCAAAGACAGGAACAGACTCATACTGTCCCAACAAGTAGCCTAGGCTACTGTACGTGTGATGAAGGGTCACTCATCTTCACGCAAATTTTAAAAATAAATGAATAAACAATATAGGCTATATATATAGGCTATAAAACTAATGAAAAAATGTTAGGCTTATAACATGCTTTCATGTAGCCTAGGCTATATTGGCATTTTATAAAAAAAAATAAACCAATAAATGTTGAAGGGCTATTCTTTAACCAAACATGATTGATTCTGTAAAGAGATCATGAAATTGTCTTCCTGCACTTTGGTCTACGTCAATCTAAACGTCTCCAATCTACCAGCCAACACCTGAGATAACAGAATAAGCCCCTTCATAACTCGTCCTGGCCATGATGCTTGTTCAGTTATCTTTCTTTATGTGTAGGCTAAGTAAAAAAGGAGACTTCAATAAAATATTGGAAATATTGTCGCTTTATCTCCATTTTCCACATTGTGACAATCTTAAAGATTTTGGATAGGCCTAAGTTTTTTTTTCAGGAATGGCATTATTTAAAAATAATTAATTCGTAAAGGATTTTGGAGATTCAATGCGTGACCCTCACGTTGACCAAGTGGAACTGGAAATAATCGTGTTAGAGCGCGACACATGAACCAATGGGGGCAATTAGAACAACAAGTAAACAAATACATTGAGATAAAGTACAGTAATGAGGGTTTTTTGCCTTTATTCACGCATTCCCTTTGATTTCCGTTAGGGAATATTAAGATTTGCTCAAGAGCCTTGTTCATCACAAACAGTGAAACAATGAAAAATAAATAGAGTGAGTATTTGAATACTTTGGAATGTTAAAAAAAACATCATAGACATGGTTTAGGTTAGTCCTACTGTGAACAATCAAATGAAATAATTCCAACCATATTTTATGGCTGTCTAGCGGAGAAAAGTGGCATTTAAGTCATACCCCACACGCGTGAAGCATGCAGCCTAGCCTATAACTAGGCTACTGTTAAGAAACACTGAGTCTCTAGTCAACAGACAACCCTTTTGTTAGCAGACAACTTTTTCAGAAGCATATTTTTTTGCAATGAAAATGCCACTTCTGAGTCATTCTTCATTATACTCTGAATTTAAAACATGCAAAAGAAATAGGCCTATATATCCTATAGCAAATAACCTTTACGCTTCACCAGGGATGGTATATAAAATGTGTGCATTAAGTTCACATATTGGATTGCCAGATGTTCAAGTTCGATGTGATATGAATTCTCCTAAAAATGCGAAAGGTAAAATGGCAGCTGGTTGGTCATTTTTCCCAGCACGATTCCAAGCAAATAACAGTCATATATTTCAGTCTTTTACAAATCCATTACCCACTCACCGGAAATACTTCAGTGGCCGTTCAAATGTAGGGGAATACTGATGTGTGTTTAAAATAAGACAGCCAGTCTTATCATCCTTTAAATAGGACCAAAGTCTGATCCTAAAAACAGTGATTGTCTCTGTCACACTTGAATGGAACACTCTTTACTGCAGCAGCATGGCTGCGCCAAGCCCACCATTAATGCACACAGCCATTGAGGGCCCATTTGACTTCATTTGACTTTATTGCACCAATGACAATCCCTGTCAAGCAGAACAGCCACTCGGAATCACAGAATTGGAATGGGAAGCCACAGCTTCTGCAAGTCCAACTCCATCTTCAACACCCGACTGGTTTGAATTTGGGTAGATTAAACCTGTGGCCAATGCCTACCACTCCTTAAAACAATAACAGCAATACAAATGGACCAAGTTCAGGCCTCCAAAGCATCCGTATCATTGAGCTGCAGAGACATACACAAATTCACCACATGCCACAACAGATATGACAATCATTAAGGCTCAATAAGGAAAGGTTACCTTTCAAAGGAACCAATCCACTAGTCTGATGGCCTATGTCACCTGTGACACGCTTGGTAACATCCCTAGATACAGATGGCATTCAGACGATCATTTGCTATGTTTTTTTGTTTGTTTTTTACATCCTTGGGGTGCAACAGCCTCTGCAGTCATTGTGAAACAGAGAAAAGGCATACAGTCTTTTTGTCTACATTCTCTGAATTTTGTTTGTTGCCTTTAGCCAAGATGGAGACACTAAAGTACAGTAATTTCTTGTCCTTGAATATTCTCCAAAAACAACCGTGATACTCTATCTAGATTAGATTGACATGTTGTTCTCTTAATGTAAGGAAAACTTACTAAAGAATCTCTAAAGAATGTCTCTAAGCAGGGGGTTGGAAGTGGACCACTCCACTCCTCTCAGAGCTCGGCCCCTGCTTGGGAGTGAACAGTAGATAGCCAGGAATCAGCTTTCCGTCTTGGATCTCACACGCAATATCTCTGAGGAGGGCAAGACAACACTCTCTGTTTTTCACCTGAGGCCACAAAGGAAGCTCGAGATGTCTTCAGAGCTACTGTTGTGAATGGAGAGAGCAGTCACTATATGCAGGGCCAGATGGACCAAAACTTTAGCATGTGTTCTACAGTACATGCTGAATAGCTATTACCACTTTAAAGGAGAAATCTGGTATTAATCGGTCCAAAGCCCTGTTGTCCTATAGGTAAAAGAATGAGAAGATTTGATACAACAGACTGAATAGTGGACTGGAAGTTAACAGTACATGAATGGGGCACAGAAACTCACAGTTTCATTTCCTATGCCCCATTCAGTTAAAGGTATAGTTCGGTATTTTACACTTTAAGCCCGTTTTCTGTATTGCCCAGGATGCAAACGAGTGGTTGACACC
>JASCIP010000088.1:3850363-3860939 GCA_034783695.1 Sardinella gibbosa | reverse complement strand
ACGTGGGCACAGGGCCCATGCCTTCATAGAAGGTGTACTCGGCTTTGTCTGTGCTGATGATTGTCCATGACGCTCCATCGTTGATCATTTCTTTGTTCGTCTCTTTGGGGCAGGGGGTTGCCTGGGAAAAGTACACACACACTTTGAGCAGGCGCCGCTGATCACGGCTTCAAGCGGGCCAAATAGCCCATGCACCACACAAGCAATGGATGCTACTAATGTATCGCATCAGGCCCAGAGCATCAGGCTCTTCTCTGCACACGGCATCACAGTGGGCACCGGCACTCACTGTGATGCATAGCAGTCAAGTGCACCAATGGAGCATGTATTTACACACAGGCCTGACATATGAGGCACCAATCTGGACAGTCAGTGACTGACCAGCCAAAAAGCACAAATCACCCCGCAAGGAGAATAAGGGTGGTGCGTGACACTGACGCTTTTGTCCCCAAACGCACCTGTGCTGTAATCTAGAGTATGTACAGTATTTCACCATGTCAATAGTGTCATCACAACAGCTTGACGCTTCATTTAATACATTTATTACAATTTAGAATAAAAAGGTGTCTGAATAATTTGGGCTATGGAAGCTTGCATCCTCTCAACTGAGGAGCTACAATCTGAGGCTACTGCCCTCAACAAACCGTACACGTGTACATGCAATCAATCACTGATCCACAGCCCTGAGGCAGGACTGTGGCAGTGCCTCGCATGGGAAGTAGACTGTAAACAAAACAAACAAACAAAGAGCCAGACCTGGAACTGGATGATGCGCTCCTGGGAGAGGCACAGGTACATCCTCTCCGTGTCCTTCAGGTAGAAGGCACACTTGTGCAGCTGGGACACTGGGTCGTCTGCGTCCATCAGGGCCGTCTGCTTGTCCACTTTGCGAATGACCTGGGGGACACAGCCACAGGTTAGACACAGGGTTAGGCCCAGCCTTTCAGAGGTCAGGGGGGACAGACAGGCCAGAGCTGTGCTCATTGCGCATATTTAGCAATTACTATTTGGGCTTCTGCCAATGACACAAGCAGCACAGTGATTATTATATCCCCTTTAGCATAGCGACAGCAGGGGCAAGGAAAAGGTCTGCAGTGGTAGTTAGTCTAGGAGGAAAGCTTGTATTGGGCTGATCCACAGCTCAAAAGGCCAACCCAACTGCCTGGGGGTCATGCAAGAAAAGTAGTCCATGGTTTTAGCTGAGCATCATAATCATTCCAAAATACTGTCCCACAACATTATGTGGTAGTCAAGCCATAGCTGGTTGTCAAACATGAGGGCTGGACAGTGTGTAGTGGCCGCCAGATCATTTTCATATCCTCTTACGTTTACTGTACCTATGATCCATTCCTCCAGCGCTGATTTTGCCAAACCTACAGTTTGCCTGTCCGTCTGCCATGCAAATGTCTGCACAGATCCTTTCTCTCAGTCTGGCCATAGGTCTGGCCACTTCCACCTTATTCTATTTTAAAGACACATGCCTCACGCCTCAGCTGACCTTGCTTAGAGCTTGCTTAGGATCAATGTCTCCTTGAGGGTTTCACTGCTTCCTCATTTTTTGCCAACTCACTCATGGGTGAAACCTTTGGCTTAAATCCTGCTCTTTTCTGGCCTGCTTTCATGCTACCCTTACTTAATACAGACCTGCAAAACACCAGACAACCTCCACTATGTTTGTCTATTTCCTAAGTCCCTCAGGGGGTGTCAACTTCTACACTACGCCGTATTCCATGGCAGAAGTTTGCTATTCCATACAATCCAACAGATGTAAAGTACAATAGGCAAGTGATAAGGGCCCATGAGGTGTGCTGTTCTACAGAGTTAGCGAACAAGGCAGTGGCAAAGAACTTCATGGCACATAATTCCGTATAACAGCACATATCCTAGAAAATTGATTGGACTTCCTCTTCAGTTCTACTTCATAGGTGTGCGTAGCACAGAGCTAACACAGCCCCTGCCAGCCAATCAGAAATCAGTATTCCATTTCTCGGGTGAGAGGGTGCGAATATTGGTATGTTAGAGGAGAGAGAGAGAGAGAGAGAGAGAGAGACCCACCAGCCGTGGCAAGGCCATGCCAGTGACGGAGCACACCAGCTTCACTGTCTGCCCGTAGTGGATGTAACCGTCCCTCACCGTGAACTCCTCGCCCTCAGACTCCTCGTCATCCACTGCACACACACACAGAGTGAGACAGACATCAGGAGAGTTAGCACAGGCCAGCACTCATGTTCCAGTACCAACAGGGGTCCTCAGGGGGCTCAAACACAGCCCTGGAATAGAGCTCTGCTCTGCACACACGGCTCCCGCCCAGTTTACCCATTTAATATTAAAACAGAAAATAAAAGGAACTAAAATAACGATAAACATGGTGAGCATACTAATCCTCTGCAGTCTGGTTTTTAAGGCGTTGGTAATGGTCCATTATGATTTCAAACTGTGGGGGAACCTTGCGAGCAAAATGTGCTTTGGTGCTACTTTAAAGCAGTGGCTTTCTACCACTCTCCACATTGGAAGGGGGAGAATTTACAGTGTGGCCGGCCATCTGTCTAAAGGGCTCGCATAACGCTGCGTGCACAACGCCATCACATAACCGACAATACCTGTAATGGTGGTAGTGAAGCACATCAGAATGGCCCCATGCTGGATAAGACCTTGTGACGGGAAATTTTAGGGGAGTTGAAAATGTGGCGCACAGGACTTGTGCTAGACTTAACAAGATGCCCTCCCCCCCACTGTAGCCACCATTCTATATAGGTAGCAACTGCTTTCTGCGACAAACAAAAACAAAATGCAAGATGTACAGAAGCCCCTCCTTACACCTCCTTAGCATGACATTACATTTCATTTATTTTGCTAAACTTTCCATAGATGTACTAAATTCCAGGCCTGTAAACTGGGATTTTCCATGAAAATGTGGCGAGGAATAAGCCATGTGATTGGGTGGCCGCTAGGTAGGTGGTGTATGGTAAAGGCATGGACTCACAGAGGTGGATGTAGAAGGCACCCCACTGCTGGGAACTGGCGTGGAAGTTGCCTCCCTCCACGTGCAGGTAGCGCGTGCTGACCGTCTGCGAGCGAAGGCGGTTGAACAGCGCCACCTTGGTCCCTGACGCGATGCACACTGGCGGGGGAGGACACAAGGGGTCAAATGGTGAGACAGTGCAACTGCACTCGTGTGGAAACCACCGCTGAGAACCAAAACCTCACCTGAACCCCCACTGTGGTCACAACAAAAGGCATGTCACACTGTCAACAATGTAAACAACTCACATTCATCTAATATTTCATTTCAAACGTGTACACTGCACAGATGAATACATTTCAGTTGAAATATTAGTTTTGATTTGAGCTAATTCCATAATTTATATATAAAGTCACCTCAATTAAAGAGAACAAGAAATACAGAGTAAAAATAACGTCATGCACACAAGCATGCGTGCACACACACATACAGTACACAGGCATGGGCACGTACGCATGTACACATGCACACACACACACACACACGCACGCGCACACACACACACAGACAGACAGACAGACAGACATACAGACAGACATACAGACAGACAGACAAAGGCTGAAGGCAACATTTCTCAATAATTTACATTCGACTTGACCTAACAAAGCTAGAATTCCTCAAGATAAAAATCACCATCTAAACTTTGTAACATCTAAACTTTGTGACACCATGGAACACTGAGAAATAACACCATCCGGTTTTCTTAGTACAAGTAAGGATAATAAATGGATAATAAATAAATATTGGAAAATACTGCACATTCAAAGTGGCGATAAGGCACCAGACGTGCAGCAGAGGGGCCTTTACACTTTGATGCAAAGTGCAATATTTTCCAATTAAACGCACAGCATGGAGTTTATTACCCCGCTTATACCACGGCTTGCACCGTTGCTACGTCTGCGCTACATTGTTTGCTAACAAAGTACATGTTTTGATAGCCAACAGGCTTATTTGCAGTATTACTACTGGAAACTACTTCTTTCCTCCACACTTTGTCTCAATCAAAACTTACCAGCATAAACTGACGTTACAAGTAATAAAGGGCTGGTTGCTATGATCAAGAGCAGGTCGTCAGTTCCATCTGTTGTTGTAAAGCGCTGAATCCAAAGATTCTACCTCGTTTTCGCTTTTGTAAAATCACTGTTTCCCGTACCCCCAAACGCATTGTAACAGGCTTGAAAATCATCTCGGTCACAAGTTACTGTACAATGTTGCTGTGCTGCAAACGTTGGTCAGGCCACTAAACTGAAATGCTGTGTTCATCATACAGTTCATTTAAAGTTCACCACGATTTGGGCGAATTGATATGCAAGTGTAGTACCGTCAAAAAAGTGGAACTACTTCGCAGCCGTGCATATATAGGAAATGAATGGACGTTCCAAATAGCGCATCACAATAGGAAATTTTATCAACCGTCTCTGGTATAAGCACTAAATGCCGTAACGTGATGAAGACCTGCCAAATTTCGACCAATCCTTATTCCTTAACTGCTGAAACATGTGGTGAAACATAGAGACGAGGACAGATGTGCTGTTTGTGCGTCATGCATCACTGAAGACTGGCCCATACTCACAGTCAGCATTCTTCAGGGACTGCTTCTTTTTGGAGGGTTTGGAGATGACCTTGATTCTCTTACTGAGGAAGACTCCTATATCTGCGCTGTTTCCATAGAACATCTTCACCGTTAGCATAAAGTGTTTCCTCTTATCAGAATCCGATATGTAGAGAGTCTTAGCAGTACAGAAGTTCTGTTGGAGACATGGAGAAATACACTTTCAGTGTTTATGACACTGTGCATGTTTTAGGCTTTGCACCCTTTTTCAAAGAAAAAAGATCCAACCTTCCCCAGGACCTTCTAAAAAAAGGCTTTGAGTGAATTTAATGCATTTGCATGCCCCATTCTAAATGAATGGGAGGGCTGGGCTTTACCTTCCCCTCCAGGTTGAGTTGCTGCATTTCCTGCTCACTGTTGCCGATTCCAATGAAGGCGCAGGGCTGGGACTCTTGCTCCGAGCAGCCCTCTCGCTCCATCTGTTCCTTCTTCTTCTTCCAGCCACAGCCCATCAGGTAGACACATGGCGGAGGGCAGAAGAACCTAGAAATGCATTCAGATGGGTGTGCACAAGAATCACACATTTGCTGCTACATATTATGCAACCCCTGCATGCGTGTGCATGCTTGCACAGCTGTACTGACAGCAAATCAATACGTCTTAAAAAAAACACACAACTCACCTTTTTTCGTTGCCATACGATTTCTGTGCAACTTTAGCATGCAATATAAGCACCGTCTGATCGCCCCGTTCCTTCAAATAATTGCGCATTGCTTCCCTGTTGAGGAAAGTACAAGGGCTGTGAGTTATTGCTACAACTACACAAATTTAGCAGACACTTTAAATGAGAAAAAACACTAAAAACTGCTTACCTCGTCAGACGCTTTGGCTGAGGTAACTCCCCAAATTTCCTGTAAATTGAGCAACACCACAGACATGATGGAGTAACATTAGTTTCAAGTTACTGTAATGCCTTTATTTTGGCATGATGAGACGGAATAACCAGACAATACATTTAGTATATAGTAACTTATCAGGTAACTAGACTTAATTAGCCTAGGTCACTATTGATCAACCCCTAATGTTTATGTTACACACAGGTAACGCAGATGCGAAAAAAGCGGCCTGTTCCAAAACAGCGTTTCGCAAAGACCTGTTCAGTAATGCAAGACAGAAAATGCATGACAGCACACATTTTAATTAGCCAAGACAACGGTTAGGTTAGGTTAACAACTGACCAAAGAATCAAAATCGATAGCAAGCTAACGTTAGCTTATTGGGGAGCGTAACTTGGGTAAAAAGTTTGACTTCATTGCCAGTTAAGTTAAAGTCATAACGTCAACTTCTATTGACTTATCCAACTTCTACGGGGATATTTAACTTATTTTAATATCATAAACAACTATCTAGTCAGCGATAGATTCCCTTTAAATGTTACTAAAACTGACATTATTAACGTTAGGCACTTACACCGGTGCTTTTAACCAAGACCGAAATAACTTTAATGTTATCGCCGAAGAAAGTGCAATTTCTGTCAGTAACATCGATATATGCGTTCTCGGAGGTGGGATTGTTTGCAGCAAGGAAGGGGCTGCCAGGTTTTTGGTTGAGAAAACACGTAAAGTTAGAAAACTAATACTACTAGTGAACAAAGTCGTGAAAAACTAGAAGAAATTGTAAATACTAGTTAGCCAGCTCAGCTAACTTGCTGAAACATGAAAAGCTACCGATTTAGCAAGCAAGCTAGCGATCTAGTTAGCAAACTTGTACGAATGGAGCAGGCTGTTCATTGTTGTTTTTAGTAAAACTCGGTCGTATCCAAATCCTTCTCTACTGTGTTAACAACGTTGCTCAAAGAACCCAAGAAGTTGTATGCGCTGGTTTATGTAAAGTAATAATTCGTCGCAACTTTTATTTATTTAACTTATACTTTAATTCTTTATCGCTATGAATTTCACCACTTACCCTGTCACAACAGGCGCCATCTTCCATAAACTCTCTGAAAAGTTCAACGATCGCGAGATTCCCTCTAGCGCAAACAGTACAGAGCCGTACAGAGCAGCCTGAAGGGAGGCAGGATGGGGCAAACTTGCGTGGGAAAATTGGAAAAACACGCGAGAAAAGAAAACTCTCACAATAGACAACCATAGGACTGTTATTCCATCGCGAGATAACAGACACCAGCCCCTTTATGTGAAAACCATTAGAAAATACAATTCTTGTAGGCCTACTCCTAATAGGCTATGTAGTATATAGTTATTGTTCAAACCAATAGCCTACTTGGAAAGTATTTTTATTTTCTTTATGAATTACCAGTGGCTCTCAAATTGAACATAATGATTATAACATAAGTTGATATTGAGCTTTGTGAGATCATGAAAAAGTCCTATCAAGTAGGCTAAGAATTAAAGCATATTGCAACAAGAAGATAAAGAAATCTTATAGGAATAGGCCTTAGCTTTTTGGGACATAGCCTTGTAGGGCAATGCCAGCTTATGACACTAGCCTAAGGGGGCACTAAACACTACAAATTGGGAAGAATATTATACAGGCATCATACAGAACAAAAGTATTAAATTATAAGAGTGTGTTCTGCTTTGACCATCTATGCATTTGTTTCTGCCACTAGATGGCACCATTTTGTATGTTTTAAGATACCAGATTGACGTCAGCTATAAACATTTTAAAACTCTCAAAACGTTTTTGTTTTTATTCAAAATGTTGGAAAAATTCTCTCACTCCTAAACTGCCATTGTGTGTCGTTTATATCTGAGTACCTGCTGGGTAAAAACTGACGTGGTAAAAAAAAAAATCACCTGATTAAACCATTCTTTATTTAGGGGAATTTGGCTGACCTTTTAGCTGTTTTTCAGCAATGCCCTGACATAACAACCATACAATATATTATTCAATACAAATCCAATCAAATAATGATGAAATCAAAAGAACCTTACTGAAAAACGTACCAAAAACATTGATTGAGCATGAAGGTAGAGCAAGAAGTTTTTTGTTCAGCCTGTGTGTGTTCTCAAAGCGTTTATGGGTGATTCTCACTGAGCGGTGCCTTTGCAGGTCCAAGAGTTCCAAAAAAATAAAATCTTACTTTCTCCTTCCATTTATGTCCGAGGCCTACTACAATAGACATTCAAATTGAAAGAATTGGTATTTGCTGAGCTCCCACACTGTTTTATATATTTCCAGAAGAAAACGATAGGGTGGACATTTTGAGTTATCAGAAGCATTTCTGGTCACTACAAACTGTCATTACCTAACTAGCTAGGCTGTTGATGAGGAGTTTATGTACTTAAACTTACATATTTTAAAAATATATAGGCCTACACTTACCACATCCTCAGATAGCCTATCATGGCGACAGGGTGGACACAGAATGCTTGGGTAGAGCATGTAAACACACTTAAACCTATAAAACAGGTCAATTGCGAGATACTTAGGCACACTTAATTCAGCAGTTGAATTTCCCACCACAGAAAGAAAAGTCCACTGTGTGATGTCACTACAGCAGATAAAAGAGACCAATTCAATACAACAGGGTGGACAATTTTTTAAAATTGTAAAAGGTTTTATTTTTTTAGGAATGAAATTGTTATTTTTATTACCAAATGTTATTTTGAGTGAGGTACACAAACCGAAAAAAAAGATTCTACAAATTGAATGCAAATGACTTGACGCTCATCATAATTCTTCATGTTTTAGTTAATTTTATATTATATTAACTTGGCAAATGACTTTCTTATGACTGAACAACAAAGGCCCCGATCAGTGAGAATCACCCTTATAATAATAATAATAATAATAATGTAATAATCTTTATTTCTATAGCACCTTTCAAAAGCACAGTTACAAAGTGCTGTATAGCTGACACCAATGTCAGTTTAATAAGGCCAGCTAGGGATCTTTAAAGCTGCAGAATGGGATAACTGGCTTTGTTTTCATGTACAAATTTTTTCAGAAATTTCAATACAGAAATTCACTAGTAGAAGCTACAGACCAACTAGAGTAGGCTCTAGGGGAGATTTCTTTAAGCAGGGCTACATACAAAGTCTTAATTAACTTCGCCCATCATCAGGTACCCTGTTGCAGGCATAATAACCAAACCTGCCACTGCGATCAAGACAAGTCCAGCGTCCTGAGGCGGTACACCTAGAGATTGCGGGGGGCGAGTGTCAGAGCCTCCATCCAGGAAGAAACAACAGGTGATCTCTGTCCTTGTTATAATCAAACCACATCATTAAAGTGAAAATGCGCATGGAGGAAAGATAGTGCAGTTCTTCCACTGTATGCCTATACAGTATACGCCACCATATTTCCATTGTAGGCCTATACAGCATGTACACCACCATATTTCCACTAACATTTCAGCCCATTTTTATAGGCCATTTGAAAATAGCTATTGTGCATTGCGCATGTGGGCCATGTAATAATGAGGCTAGTAGAAGAAAGACAAACAGAGAAGCACAATATAATCAGAGAGGGTAAAGATCTTTGGTATAATGTTTTGGTTTTTTTGCCCTGTTTGGTGCCAGGGTGGGGTGGGAGGTGACACCTCCCTCCTTGGAATGATTTTACGCAGATATAATGCTGGATAATGCATGTACATCCGTGCTGCGTATTGTGTGGAAGTCCCAAGGTCAAAATGGGATACTTCTCTGAACTTCAGAAAGACCAAGATCTGAAATAAGAGATGATGTAGAAGGTGAAGGCAACAGTGGTCCCAGGTGACTCACTGAGAGGGTAGCTCTAGCTTGAATTGGGACGAGGGTAAAATCATTCAATTTTATGTCTGATGGCTTGTATGAAAATTTGTCCAAATTAGACATGTGTAACCGGGTGGTAAGCTAGAAGGCTAAAAGCCTATCGGCAGCCTGACTACGCCACCCTGGGGCCTAATGCCTCAGGGAATCTTTAGAGATTGCATTGCAAAGACACATACAGGAAAACACACAAGTTCGAATTAAGTACCGAGGCATGAATTCCATCAAAACAAAAATAGATAATTGAACCAAAGAATAAAACCAGAACAGACACGACATAGAAACAAATATTTATTATCCTTTATAAATAAAATGACAAATAACTAAAACAATAGCAGACAGGACATACGGGAGAGGGGGGTGACAGACTGGTGACTCAAGTTCACACAGCACACCAGAATATGAAAGTGTCTCAAACAACATCCAACAACCCACTGCACGCAGCACTCAGTTAACATCAAACGTGCAGTTACATCAGTTGGCCACCAGGCGCCTAGTCCCTCCCAGACTCCTCCGGACTACAAATAAAGAGATTAAACATACAAAGGACAAAGACAACCAACCAAAAAGAACAGGCAAGAACAGCAAATCAAAAGTTAAACAAAATGAAATACAGACAAGACAGCAGCACGACATAACAGGAGTAGGCCGAGCTAAAGGAAACACACACAACAAATCAAACATTACACCACTGTGGCACAGGATGCTAAAGGGTAACGCTTACTTCTAACCTACACCTGTAGGCAGGCAGGGCAGACACATTACCCATGCTCTGGGGCTCACAGAGGGGGCACCCTGTTAGAGCTATAAATAAAAAAAAAACATGAATCAACGTTGAACACAGGAGACAAACTAACCAAAGACCAGAATGAAGCCACCAACCTGACAGAAAGCTCTTGTGTGCAAGCACACATCAGTGAAAGGCCACAGGTCTTAAATACTTTTTTTTTTTTTGACATTTGTTTCATGTTTCATGTCATTGTACCTCACTAGCTGACCAAAATTTCCCCATGGGGACAATAAAAGTTTCTAACTAATCTCACTACTTTACTTACTTACTTACTTACTTACTTACTTACTTACACCCTGCTACACATGCATTTTTTGTGTGTTCTCTTTCGGTTCGTCAAGAATGTTGAATGTTATCTGGACATTAAAGGGATACACCACCCAATTTCGAGAAATTGCTTATCTGTAGTCAACCCCTAGTTGAACATGGAAATACATCGA
>JASCIP010000088.1:3697866-3710013 GCA_034783695.1 Sardinella gibbosa | reverse complement strand
TTGTTTTTGATTGTTTACCCCCCCCCCCCCCCCGCCAAGAAAAATGTTATGCAATTGCTGATTTGTCACCTGACAATCTTGAGATGGTTTATCTCCACTTTCTGTGGTCCATTTGCGTCGTAGTTTATTGTTTGTTTGCTTGTTTGTTTGAATATTTGTTTGTTGAGTCCTTCTGTTTGTATGTTATTTATGTTCTCTTTTGTTTTTTATTCTTGCTCCCTTCTTTCATTATAAGAAAAATAAGCAATTCAACATACAATGTGTTTAAGCAAGTTATTTCCTGGCCATCTATTTTCCATATAGTTATCTTCTGTTCGCTTTGCTTTGCTGTTGCTGTGCCAACCCCAAACTCTCCTGGATCCATCAGTCAAATATAATGCCTGTCGTTGTTCTCCTGCCTTGACCACAGATTTTGCACTGTCTTCTTGTCCCCCCTTCATTTTCCTTTTTCCATTTATTTACTTTCTGTCATCAAAAAGATGATGACGAAACAGAGTCAACTGAACTATCCATGCTGCAAACACACATGGTGAATGACCCAGCCACATTAGCAAGCCCAGACCTTCTATCGGAGGTCTCTGACATGAAACAAGACCTCATCAAAGTGTCTACTATCCTTACAACGGACTTGTATGAACATTCTGACTCATTTGATGACACAAAGCAATCACAGATTATTCAGAAAAGGTATGAAGATCCTGAAGAGCCTTTCCAAATTATGGAAGAAGTGAAGGAGGATCTGAAAAGAGTTGGTAAAATACTGCAAGAAGGATCTTTGTTAGAAACTGGAAAAGGGAAAGACTCCCAGTGGTCGCAAAGCAAAGAGGAATGGGTAGTCCTCAGCGACATAGAAGTCACACAAGCCAAAGTTCACACTGACATACAAGAAGCTAGCAATCAGGGAAATAGATCTGTCAGTGCCACCACCCCATCCCCAGCTCCAACAACAGAGACATCTCATGCGACTACTCATATTAGTGCAGACCCTGATCAGCATTTCAAGAACACTGTGGTATCTGATAATCTTTCTAACCAAGAAATCACACAGGACAGAGTCAAAGAGGTTCTAGTGACCAAAGAAAGTAGGCGGCGTCCTCCTGGTATCAAAAAGCTAGCTCGACGTAAGCTTAGGGACAGGGAATATGCTGGTGGAAGCTCGGAAGATGAACTGCAGAGGTTCAGTTCTGAGGAATCTCTAGATGGGGACACCATTCTTGGAGAACCTGAAAGCACCACATGCCCAATGCCAGTTTCACCAAAGGTGGAAGAGGCACCTATTGGATCCATCAAGGATAGGGTAAAAGCACTTCAAAAGAAGGTTGAAGAAGAGGAAGAGGGATTGAGCCGTAAGCGAAAGCCTGTGCAAGTGACCACTATTGAAAGTAAGACTTATCTGAAACAGATTGAAGAACCTCTTCCGAAGTCACCCAAATCTCCCAGATCTCAGACTGAGAGGCTGGAACAGACAATGTCTGTAAGGGAATTAATGAAAGCCTTTCAAGAAGGCCAGGACCCATCCAAAAATAAGTCAGGCCTTTTTGAGCACAAAGTCTTGCAAACAACCACCATAATTTCTCAAGCAGATGGTGAAGCCAGCAGCCAATCAGGCCAAATAGACTCAGAGTGTATTTCTGGACAGCCAGACAGCAGTCCAGATGTTGTTTCTGAGAAGACATCTTTAACTCAAGATTTAATTATGTCAGATTCACCAGTCATGATTAAAACTGTCATCCCAGAAAAAACTCAGAATGATGCACCTTGCATCAGTTTGGATACATCACAAATCAAAGATGACAACCAGAATTTACAGGGCACAGAAGTGGACAGTAAAAAATACCTTGACTTAGGAACAGGCGTGGAATGCATGATTTCACATCTAACAGGAGACCTTGAAAAGTACCTTGAGAAGATTCCAGCAGTTACTAGAGCATCCTCAGATCAAGAGATTATTCAGGAAAGATTTGAGGAAACTGTCATAAAGACAGGGACCAGCACAGATGAAATACATTCTGAAGTTTTGGACAGTGGTAAGCCAACTACCAGTCCTCGAAAACTACATGGAGAAGAATATAGCATGATCCCACATCTTACTCAAGACTTAGACCAATATCTAGAAAAAATGCAAACAACAGCTCAACATTCATTTGATCAAGAGGTTGTGCAGGAAACATTTGAGGAAGTTGTTTTAGAAAGAGGTGTCATCAAACCTGAACAGCCATCTGTTCTAGAGGAAGTTGACGATGTAACGTTCATTAGATCTAAAGAATCACCAAATGAAGTTTTAAGTCCTTGCACATCACAAAGGCAGGAGTTTAGAGTAGACCAAAGTATTTCATTTGATTCAGAGACAACTGTGAATGATGAGCCTGGCATGGTATCAGATAGCACTGAAGATTTTAATCAGCTTATAGTCAAATCACCAACAGTGCATGAGTATTCCCCTGATAAGGATAAGACTTTTGAGAGGGTAGCAGTGAGGGCTGGCGGAGGAAAGGACAGTGAGTATGATGATTTAGAGGTAATGACAATTGATATGGCTGAGGGTACATTGCAGAATAAGAGTCTTGATACATCAGATCAGACACAGAAAACTCCATTTGAAGACTTAGAAGCAGCTAGAGAGACATCACCATCATCACTAGTAGCACAACTAGACAAAACCATGTCTGGAATGGTCTCAGAATCTACTGGTGACCTTGACCTAGAAATTCCAACTGTCCCTGAACATTGTGCAGCTCAAGGTATTGCAGAGGAAACATTTGAACAAGTGGAATTGACAAGAGTCACCAGTATAGAGAGTCAAGTGTCAGACACACGTGTGTTTGATAAACCTGAAGAAGATTCAGAACTATTAACTAGAGATGAGTTTGGACAAAGTTCTCCAAAAGATGATCTGGTTCATAGTTTACCAAAACGTGGTGTTTTTCATAGTTTATCCCAAGAGCAGTATACCAGTCAGTCAGTGGTTTCAGAGGCAATGACAAGTGGTGTGGTTGAGGGCTTATTGCAAAGTGATAGTCTGGCCAATATATCAGATCAGACACAGGAACCTCTGGTCCAAGAAATAAAAATAATGAGAACAACCTCCCCTACATCATCAGTATCAGTCAAAGACATGTCTGGAATAGTCTCGTGTCTTAGTGAAGACTTACAGAGCTATCTAGACCAAACCCCTGCTGTGTCTGATCATTCTACAGATGAAGACATTGTCCAAGAGAGATTTGATGAGACATTTTTAAGAAAGGGTGTCAGTGTAGATGATAAACAGTCAGATGATCTTCAGCATGAGGAAAGAAGTTTAGAGGCATCACCAGTGGATGAATTTGGTGCCATTTCTCCAAAAGATGAACTGAGTCATAGTTCACTAAAAGATCAGCGTATCTATTGTTCATCACAAGAAGGGATTGGAGAAGATAACAATCTATCAATTTCAAAGGCAATGGTTTGTGATGTGGTTGAGGATACATTGGAAGGTGAGATTTTGGCTGTATCAGATCAGATACAAGAACCTCTACTCCAAGAAATAAAACTAACTAGACAGACATCTTCCTCATCATCACCGACATCAGTAAAAGACATGTCTGGAATGGTCTCACATCTTAATGTAGACCTAGAAAATTATCTAGACCAAACTCCTGCTGTGTCTGATCAATCTATACCTGAGAACATTGTCCAGGAGACATTTGAGGAGGTTGTTTTAAGAAAGGTTGACAGTGATGATACTGAATCAGACACTGTTCAAAGTGGAGAGTCAGAAAGCACCTTTGAGCCATCCCCAAAAGATGACTTTCATTTAAAGGAAATAAATGTTTGCAGTCAAGATCAGCCAGAGCAACCTCTACAGCAAGAATTTACAATTCCTAGAAAGTCATCCCTAACTTTCTCTTCACCATTAAAGGACATGTCTGGCATGGTATCCCATCTTGCTGGAGATCTAGACCAGTACTTAGAAAAAATGCCTGATGTAAATAATCAGACTACAGGTCAGGGCATGTTGGAGAAGTTTGAAGAGGTTGTGATAAGTAGAGCTAGAAGTATAGATCATACACATGCAGACGATTTTGAGAAGCTAGAGAGCAGCTTATCACCAAGTAAAAATCTAATTGTAGATCAGCCACAAGAAACTCCCTTCCAAGAAGTTAAAATTGATCAAAAATCCTCCAGGTCAATCACTTCAGTGCAGAACATATCTGGCATGGTTTCATATCTAAGTGGAGACTTAGAGCACTATTTAGAAGAAGTACCTGTCACATCTGATCATTCGATAAGTCAGGAGATTGTTCAGGAAAGTTTTGAGGAAGTTGTTCTAAGGAAGACAAGTATTAATGAGATGGAACCTGAGTCATCAGTTCATTTTGAGACACCAGAGGTAATGTCAGGAGTGGTTGACATTGGGGAAAGAGTAAGTAGTTCAGGGAAGTGCAGTGTTTTATCTCCAGTACTGAATCAAGACCAGCTAACATCTGAAGATTTACAAATTAGTCCAGATAGGAGACCTTCGGAGGACTTTAGTGCTGACATCAAAGCAGAACTTGAGGCCAATCCTGAGTACCAACTTTTCAGGCAGACATCTCCCCCAATGGACAGCAACTTTACATTTTGCTCTGGGATTACTACTTTACAGATTGAACACCAAAGAAGAAGTAGTAACGATATGGAGTTCAACATGGATGTATCCTCTAAGTTTGACGAGGAAAGACCAATTGCCATTTCAAGAGATTTCCCAGGCAGGAATTTCATTGATAGTCCAACTGCATATAGCGCTGAAGGTGAAGTTGGCTCCAGTTCATCAAGGGATTTACCTCATTCATGCACAGATGAGGAAGAAGTTCATAAGGGATATCCTGAACTTTCCCATGGAATCTCCGGAAACCAGAAGAATAATAATGCTGAGCAAAATGATTCTGAATCCCCTTCTAAAATGTTTGATCCTAGGACCACAGACTTAGTTGATTCCTCTTTCACAGCATTATCTCATGTATTCACAGAAGACAGGCAGAAAACAGCAAGTTATGAATCCAAGAAAATAGATACCCCACAGAGACCTTCAAACATAGAAGCTCTGAGGTCAGTAGTCATGGAAGGTGATGTCACTGTATGTCGTAGGGACTCGCTAGAGGTTAGTCCTGTCAAAGAGGATGGTTCCTCACATAAATCACCTGATTCAATTGAGCCAAGTCCAACCAATGACTCTCCCTGCCCTGACTCCCTAGAGGGAAGCCCCACAGGACAGAGGGCAGAACCTTTTTCACCAAAACAAGCTGCTGAGTTTCCACTCAGTCCTGTGTCAGCCACTTCAGTTGACTTTAAAAGAGAAGTTGATTTTGAGATAGTCTCTTCTTCTGACGATTGTGATTTTGAGGTCAGCATTACATCACACACACAGTGCCTTCCAGTAACACCAACACTGTCTGATCCAGAGAGTGTGAAACCAGATATGGAAGAACAAAGCTCAGAGGCTGATCAGAAGCAACTTACTCCAGAAGAGGAGATGTTTAAAATGGCAGCTAAGATCAAAACATTTGATGAAATGGAGAAGGAAAATAAAACTAAGAAGGAGGTCAGGTTTGCTTTAGAGGAATCAGAGGAAGACAAGAGTCTGTCACGGGCCCAAGATTGCTTCATGGCAGGGGAAACAGATCCCAAAGATTCAGAAGACTCCATCCCAGTGTTGCCATCATCCCCTAAAACAGAAAGCCATATCCCCCATGAGGTTGAACTACCTCAAGATATTGTATCTATGCAAACAGCTGTGGATATATGTGAGAAGGGTCCATCAAAGTGCCTTGTCCCAGCTGAAGAAGGAAAAGAAGGCATTTCCAGCGACCTTGCCACTGACAATTATACCGTATCTAACATCTTAGATGATACAAGTGGAGCTCATGTGAACCAAGATGATGATGGGTCACCTGACCTCTCTCTCTGTCCATCTACTGGTACCCAGCGTCTACATGGAGATATGGAAACATGCCATCAGGAGGGAGATACAAGTCATCAGCATTTGCAGGATGCTGAAACTAAGACCCTATCAGATGCCATTCCTGTGGATGTTCATGGAGATCTGGTCCCATGGAGTGCTGATTTAGATGATGATAGCTTTAATGCCCGTGTGGAGGCTGAAGAAAGGCGAGTCTTTGGTCTCCCATTGGATGAGCTGCCCCAACGACAAACACCAGACACCACACCTGGCCGAACACCCAGTGAAGAGATAACTCCAAATCCTTTCCTCTTTCAAGAAGGAAAGCTCTTTGAAATGACCAGAGGTGGTGCTATTGACATGACCAAGAGAGGCATGGAAGAGGAGATTGAAGAGCGAGTCTTTTTCCCAATAAGTGAGGATCCAGTGGAGGAAGTCACAGAAAGAGGGCAAACGGACTCCAGTAAAGATTCTAACTTGGGTGACAGAGACTCCGCCTTAAAAGAACAGAACAAGGAAAAGTTTGATTCCTTATCACAGTCATCCACCTTTCCAGAGGTCCCTCTGGATGACTCAACAGAAATACAACCTGGCTTTACCATCTTGTCACACCAAGAGGCTGATTTCTTTGATCCCTCTGACACCTCAGATTCCACTATTATGGATGTGGACACAGCTACCTCTACTGTGAGACGATCAATTTATTCAGACCAGGATCTTGATTCCTCTGACTCATCCAATGATGAGGACGAGCCTCAATCTGTGATTGAAATTGCTTCACCAACCTATGACAAACCTGATAATGCCAGTAGCACAGGAATAAATGAAATCACTGGATCTGAAATTTCAGTTTCCCCACATGATGATGTCTCTGTGTTTTCAGTAGAAATTAAACCCAAGTCAAAAATCCCTGTGAAAGCAGGTTCTATGAAGTCAGATAAAAGCTCTGCAAAAAAATCAGATTATCGTTCAAAGTCTGAAGCTGCTGAAGTTGAATGGCATCTCTCACCTACAATAGACTCTCGTAGTCTTTCAGAGAGTGGTCAGTCATTGACCAAACTAAAGACCTCTAGCTCAAGACTCCCAGTGATGAGCAAACACAAACATTCACATGCTGTATCCTCTCACACCGAAAAAATGCAGCATAGTAACTCACAAGAACAAACTCTTACATCTCATCACTTCAGTAAGACCTCTGTCGAAAAGGAAAGTTCAGACTTGACTGGAAGCTCTGGAAACCAGCATGAGGGAGTGTTCTGTGCTCCAGATGCAGACATTAGACTTGTTGCAGGGGCACGACCTTCCTCCATTACAGATGATGTCTTTGAGTCAAGGCCCCACTGGGACCGTTGTGTGGAGACTCAGATGCAGCGCATCTCTGACAGTGCTACCCCAGAACATAGTCAAGGTATCATCTCAATGGGTCTGTCCCTCCTCTCTTTCTTCTCTGCTCCCCTCAACAAAAAAACGTTTTTTTCTGCTTAAGTGTCCTTCGTCACCTCTTTGTTGTGCTGTTTTGTCATTGTGTCGTGTGTTTTGTGTTTTGTGTTGTCTGTTGTTGTCTTGTCCTCTGTGTTTCCGTGTGTTTGTCAGCTCACTATTTTCTTCTGCATTTCCATCCTGTCATCTATGTGTACATTTCCAATCTCAAGATTGACTTTTTCCCTTTAGTTTAGTGTTGTCAGAAATAACTCTTTTCATGAAACTTCTATGCATGTGATACTGTACACCTCAAGTTAAGTGATAACCCATTTTAATAAGCATTATCATGTTCCACAGTCATTTGCATGGAAAGGCTTTCTAACCCAAATATGGTAATCTAAGATATTTTAATAACATGCTGTTGCTATTTCAACATCTTACTTGACACTCATTTTACACACAGGATTTCCATGCATGTACAGTGGAATATGAAATGGCATAAAATGATTAAATAGTAAATTAAGAGTGCACCACTTCCATGTTTAAACTCTCAAGATTATGTTTACATGAGAATAATCAGCTCCTGTTCCACTATGGCAAGCATTAGGAGTAGAGTTAGTGCCATATGTCAAGCAGACATTGTTATCAGAACACACAAATACATTGAACATATTATGGTATTAGACTGGTGACTAGTGATTTCAAAACTAACCTAAGTAATACACTGTGACTGACTGCACCCACTGCTTCTCTAAGGGCATGAATAGTGCAAGATGCATGCATCCTATGCATCCTAAAAACTACTCAATAATCTCGAGGTAATAAACATGAGTGTGCTACTCTGGATACCAAAGTATTTTTTATTATCACAAATCAGTGAGTTTTTGCCATTGCTAATTTAGCTGACCACATAAACCATGCTAGGTTAGTGTACTAAGTCGATTATGTTTCCACTCTAGTTATGGCTATTGAGTGGCATCCCTACTCATGTCCCTTACACTTCATGATGTGTTAATTTCTAGTGGACTGGCAGGATGATGCAGACAGAAAGGAGGAAACACTGGCTATAGTTTCTGACCTCCTTGGGTTTAGCTGGACTGGTAAGTCTCACATGTGACTGAATGTCAGTGTGACAACTTCTTGAGTGCAAAAAGCATGGAATAGACACAAGGGTTCAATGAATATATGAAATTCTCAGAGTTGGCGAAAGAGTTGGAGTTCAATGAGGATGAGATCCAGTTGGTGCGATCAGAAAACCCCAACTCCTTGCAGGAGCAAAGTCAGGCACTGCTTCAGCGCTGGGTGGAACGTGAGGCCAAGCATGCCACTGGTGAGTATGAGCACTAAAAATAATTAGCTTGCACCCAAATATTTTTTTAACTAATTTACAGGTATGACTTGACTGAATATTATTTGTATTCCTCACAGAGGATAGCTTGATCAAGAGACTCACTGCCATAAATCGCATGGACATAGTCCACCTCCTTGAGACACAGATGAACAAGTCGATCCAGGAGCAGACTTCAAGGACCTATGCAGAAATTGAGAGGACACTGGATCACAGTGAAGGTAACGATAAATATTACTTTGCTAATGTCACGAACACAGTGTAAAATGTCCTCACATACATACTATCACTTATTAGCAGTGTGTATTCTGACATCAGTTATTCTGTTGAACTGAAACTGAGGATGGTTGAACATTTCCATTAAACATGCAATTATATGCATCTATGCACCCTTATATATATATGTGTGTGTGTGTGTGTGTGTGTGTTTTTGTGCATGTGTATTAGCTCTCTCCTCAGTTCAGGAAGATGTAGACAGTCCTCGGCTGGTTAGACGGGTGGAGTCCTCACAGAGGCAGCCTCCTGCGGTCTCTGAGGAAGATCTGTCCGTGGCCTCTCTATTGGATATCCCATCCTGGTCGGAACCTGTAGGGCACACCCATTCTGAAAGCATGCATGGAGATCTCCTAGAAGAACTTGACGTTACACAGTAGGTCAAAATATCCCCCAAGAAATCTAAATACAATATTAAAAAATATGAATGAAATAAAATGAGTCTTTTATTTTGTATTTTTCTTTCCTTTGTATTTTGACCAGTGAAAATAATGAAATGTACTTAACCTTTTCAATGTTCTTCAGGGAATTCATCACCAACCCATGGGCTACTCGAGAGATCAGAGCTGAGTCATCAAATGAGGGCATTGACAGACAAGTAAGTCATCACAATAATGCAAATACTGCTGAGCCCTTGAAGCTGATGTCTCAAGTGTATGATCCACAATACTCAAGGGTCTCCCCTCCGAAAACCACAACTCCTGTGACAGAGTCCAAAGTTGCTGCTGCTGGACCTGTACCATGGGATTCTAAGTCAACATTACCCAGACATGTAAATCCAATGGCACCTATATCTATTCAAGACTTTGGCTATTGTCTGTCAGAGTCAGAGCAAGCTGAGACTGATTTCAATGAGCTTTTGGCAGGCTTCACAGATGACCAAGCTGACATGAACGTTAGTAGTGTAGTTTCTGTGTGTGGCTACGCAGGATTAGTTGGCAGCCATGCAGTTTCAGTGGCCATTGAGGAACCAGATGAAGGGATGGATAAGGGTCCGGGTAAACACTTTGCAAAATCCTCCAAACACATTGGAGCAGGAAAGCCCTGTCCTAGAAAAGAAGCCCCCATACCTTTTATTGATGAGCCAGTTGAAACCACAGACCTACAGCAGGCTTACCTTAATGTATCACCCTCAGTCAAGTCCGAGAACACAATTTCAACACAACAAAAAGCCAAATGCCCTTTTCAAGATCCTGGGTCAGTTCGAGAGGGAACAAGACTAATGACTAAAGACACATTATCAACTCTTCATCATGATGGTAAAAATGATCAACTGCCAAATGACTCAACTGCTATCCAACATAGTTCAACTAGTGGGCAAGCTGATGGGTATAAGCCAGTAGTGCGAACAAAGACATCTTTTATCACCCATGGAAAAGCATTCATATCAAATTTATTTATGCCAAAGACTAAGTCACATAGTAAGGCACCCAAAATGCAATTAAATAAGCCACAGCCTGTGGTGGCATCAATGGGAAGGATAGTATTACCAGTCACATCAGATATAAGAGAAGACCAAGACATATATTTCACATCAGAAACCAGTAGACCACCATCTCCAGAATCTATTGCATCTCAGAATGAGTTCAGGTCCTTGTCTCCTGACTCTCCGGTTCCAGATTACAGAGCTCATAACTTTATTGATTCAGTGGGGAGCATTAGACCATGCACTCCTGAATCTGCATCTTCTGAGAATAGATACTCAGACTCCGGCATGGAAGAGTTGTATTCTGACTTCACATTGAACTCACCAGAATGTGACAGCTCCCTATCAGAGGAAGAAGTATTATGTCCAGACTCACCAATTCCTATGTATGACTGTACTAAATATGAACAATTCAATTATGTGAGCGATAGATCTTTGTCTCCCGCGTCTTTATCTTCAGATATTGAATATTCTGACGTATGCCTTGAGGAGTTATTCAAAGAACAGAGATCAGATTCACCTGAGTCATTTTGTTTCTCTTACAGCTATAGACCTAAATATGAATATACTATTTATCAGCAGTCTCCAGATTCACCTATTCCTCTTTATTGCAGCACTACCTGTGAGCAGTCACTCTATGGAAGTAATAGATCACCATCACCCATGTCTCTAGCATCAGACATTGATCACAATGAATTGTATCTAAATGACTTGCCCAACGAGGAGAGACCATGCTCTCCAGATGCCTCATATTCTCCAGATTCACATACAGTTCTGTCTCCTGATTCACTTATTTCTGAGTATAGCTACACTATTTGTGAACAGTTTGCCTATGCAGGTAGTAGAGCATCATCTTGTCAGTCGCTTGTGTCATATATTGATCACTCTGAACTGGGTCTTGATGAGTTGTTTAGTGAAGTCAGACCAAATTCACCAGAATCTGAAATTATCGAAAAATCTAGTGATGAGATTGTTAGAGGCTTGGATGAGCATAGACCTCTGTCACCAGAGTCATTAACATCTGAAAATGAGTATTTTTTCTCTTTTCTTGTGGAAGAACGATCCTTTTCTCCAGAATCCACCACATCGACTAATGAAAGTAGTCATTTCTGTACAGACTCCCCAATCATTCAATATGAACCAATTTCATGCAATTATGAAAGACAGAATTGGGCAACAAGATCATGTTCACCACAATCATCAACCACATCAGATATTGAATACTCTGAACTATGTCTGAAGGAGTTGATTAAGGAAGACAGGCCATGTACACCAGAATCAGTTATTTCCCTTGATATGTATAGATGTTTGTCTGCCGATTCTCCCATTACTGAGTACAGTCCTCCTATACTTGAATATCTGAACTACAGAAGTTATACGTCATCATCCCCCCTATCTATGGAGTCAGATGTTGAATACTCTGAATTGTGTCTTCATGAATTGTTCAGGGAAAACAGACCAGAATCACCTGATTCAGTGATTACTGAAGAAATCTGTGACAGGCATGTCAGCATCTCAAGTGAACATAGGCCGCTGTCACCAGAGTCCCTAATATCTGAAAGTGACTATAACTTATCATTTGTTGAATGGTGGTTTGAAGGAAGAGCATCTTCACCACAATCCTTTACTTCAATAGATGGGTGTAGATTCTTGTCTCCTGATTCCCCTATTCCTGATTATCATGCATGTATCCAGAACCTACTTTCAACCGATAGATCAGTATCCCCTATATCATTAGCATCAGATATTGAATACTCCGAC
>JASCIP010000088.1:3593440-3604815 GCA_034783695.1 Sardinella gibbosa | reverse complement strand
AGGAGGCGGGCTAAACAAGTTTAACATTGATTCTGCCTTTGAGAAGGTGGCTAGTATGTGAGATTGGCCAGACTAAGTTCGTATAAGCTTCGATGGTCAAGAAAGCCAGGCTACCACATGACAGCTGACAGCTGAGAATGGCCTACAAGTCGCCACATTACCTTTGACGTATTGAAGATGTTGGGGTCATCTGTGCTGTCCACCATCTTACTGGGCTCCAAATCTTTGTGGTCGCCGCCACTGTCTGAACGATGGGCTTTAGCGCCATGGCGATCACCAGACATACGATCACTGGTGTTCCCCATGCTGATACTAATCACTGGTGTTCCCCAACCTTCAAAGTATTTACACAGGTCAAGAAGGACGATACTTTAACAGTGGCATTTGAGGAAAAGAGTAGTAGACAGGTATCCCCCTTTAACTAGTAGCTAACGTTACCGTTAATGCAACGTCAAAACGAGTTCGTTTGTAGGCCTGATTACACATGCCAAACAGAGGCACCAGAGTCTGTAGCGACTTCTAAAACGATAACAACAAACTCACGTTGGCCATCTGACGTTAGACTAATTCGCCAATTTGACGTTAACGTTAACGTTACTTGACTTAATACCAAAGAAAGCCCAATAGGAGCCAAGAGGTAATTAAGAGCCAAGTAATTCATGAGCAGAAAACAATATGGACTAAGGGGTCCGACACTCAAGCTGTTAACGTTACCAGAAATGGAAATGTTAGGCAGCAGTCAAGACAGCCAACGTTAATGTTAGCCGCTTATCAACTATCCCTTAACGTTATCAACAACAACGTAAGTTAGCCGTACTCAACAAATATAGTGTTGCTTCGACGTAAATTACCAAACTGTAATGGTGGTGAACTGTACAAACATAAATTAATTGCAGACATTTCTCAAACATAACAGTGTTGTCATCATCGTCGTCTATCGTCAACAATTTTCTAGGCTGCTGCCAGCCTAAGTTAACGTTAACGTTAGCCGTGAGTATATTTTTAGCTGTGTAGTTACCACACTCACAAATGACACTTTACCAATTGAATTCCTGGCCATGAACGCAATATTAATGCACTATTTCATGACTACTATGAATATAATACTGGACTCACCAGTAATTTCAAAGTAATGTTATTAATACTCGCTCTCAGAGGCCCTCCTCCAACTTTGACAACATTCTCTTAATGCCAACACCGTGTACGGCAACAACAGAAGTTCAAAAAAGGTTCAACTTAATACACACTAAACGCGATACCTTCTGCACAAAGAATCAGCAGAGATGGTTTAGGAAATGCAGGCTATCGCCTAACGACAAAGATGGATAGAGATAGACTGTATGTTAATTGTATTATATTGTAAAAATGTATAGGTTGATTAATTTGTAACTACTGTCATAAGCTCACAAATGGTAGGCCTACCTATGCCTTAAAGCAGGCTAATGCCCAAATCGGGCAGGCTATGGACTTGGTTTTGTTTTGGTACTTTGGTATAGACTTGGACTTCTATTCTAAGCATAACATTTGATACTATATCATCCTTTTAAAAAAGTTTAGAGTGAAGTTGAACTTTTATTAATCAAAAATAGCTTTGTGATAATAATTTTTAGTGACTATTTCTAAAGTTTAAAGGAGAAGTTCGGAGTGAATCAGTCCATAGCCCTGTTCAAGGCCACTGAATGCTGTTCAATGGAAAAAGAACAAAAAAATTTGAGACAGCAGAGACTGAATAATGAACCGGGCATATCACTAAGTAAATGAGGCATAGTGTCTTACTTTCAGTTTCATTTCGCTATGCCCCATTCAGTTAGCAGCTATGTTGCATCAATTTCTTTCGTTCTTTTTGCTACAGACAGCATTCAGTGACCTCTAACAACAGGGATATGGATTGATTCACACCGAGCTTCTCCTTTCAATGCACAACAACCATGTTTCATGTTGTCTGTAAACATGTGGACACAGCGTCCCCTAGCTTAATTCAACAAAGCTGAAGTACAAATGGTAAGTCCCCTTTAAAGTCTTATTCAGTCAATTGATTCAATCTTGCTATGCCTTCTCGAAAACAGTTTTTTTTTTTACAGTGAAAGCAGTGGGCAAAAACAACTGAAAAATATTGAGGTTTATGGGCAATAGACAGAGACAAATATATATATATATTTTTTTTTTTTGAGGGGGGGGGGGGGGTGTTGCCTTTATTTAGAAAGGACAGTAAAGACTGGCTGTAGAACCTGGGTCAAATTCATGGTAGACAACACATCAGCTGAGCCATGGCACCCCCAAGGCAATGAGTAGTTGACATGATATTTTATTATTATTTAGGCTTATTAAGTTTGAGTTTATTTTTTGTTACAGTAATTATCCTCCATTAAACACTCAACACACATCAACTGGAAGATGCAACAAATTAATGGAGCCAAGAATTCAAATTCCAAATATTATGAAACAAAAAGCTGGACTACGTTCAGATTACTGTAAGCATGGCGTTTTAGCTTTAAATACAGTATGTAGCAGAGAACTGATAAAGATATGCAGCAAGAAATAATTATACAGACAAATGCTTCTCTATGGCACACTGGCCAGGGGAGAGATATCTGCTGGAGTGTCTCGCCTCTGAGATTTTCAGGGGTCTGACATGTATAACCCGACGGCCAGCCAAGGATCTTGGTGTCCGATGTGGTGTTGCAGTATGTGGTCAAAAGCTCAGTGTCACAGTCACATTGGAGTGGGTTACCACTAAAGTCCAGTTCAGTTAGACTGAGTGATATGATTGTGTCTGTGTCAATGATGGTTATGTTGTTCTGGGCCACATCGAGCCGCAGCACTGACGAAGGCAGATGCAGACCATTCAACGACTTGATTCTGTTGTCTGAGAGGTGGAGTTCAACCAGGCTCCTCATCCTCTGGAGATGAGTGACAGTATAGATAAGGTTGTGGCTGAGGTCCAGCATCTCCAGACTTTCTGGAAGATACAAGAACACTTCATCGTGTAACTGATTCCATCCTAGGTCCATCCTCAAGAGGTTTTCAGGCCATGTTACAGTTACGGGTTGAGGCATCAAATGTATTTTGTTGTGACTTGCAGTGAGGTTAACTAGATCCTTCATGTGGGTAATTAAATTTCCAAGCGCTATTAGGTGCTCGAAATTATTGTAGTCAATTGCAAGAGATTGCAGTGCTGGAAATGGCTTTGTACACTTTGGGAACATGTTCCACTGATCAAGATAATTATGAGAGACATTAAGGGTTGTTAGGTGTATCAAATTCTCAGACATTGGACAAGGGAAATATTGTTCTCCTATATTTATTGCTGATAAGTCTGTCAAACACTCCATGAATTTATTTAAGGTTGGTTGTGGTTTAAAGATTAGGAATGATTGATTATCAATGTCTTTCACAGACAGTTTTTTGATACGACATTGTTCAAATGTTCCTAAGTCAAACGAACATATTCCCTCTGCATGCAGTCCATCTATTATCACCTCTTCTACTCTTGATTTCAGGAAGTAACGTATAAATTGACAGAACACCCCATTAACTGACAAATCCTTCAATATTATTTGTGTAATACTTGACTTCAATAGTATATCGGCAAAAGGAAACACAATGCCAGTGTGCCGCATATCAAGCTTCATTAGTTTCAATGCTTTTGTTGAATTGCAAATATCAGTGAGTATCAAATGTATTTTGTCAAAGTCCTTACAGTTTTCCGCCTCCAGGGTCATCAAGTCCATGTTTCTAAAGCCTGTCAGGGATCCTGGCTCATACTTGTGTATTTGCCCTGCAACCAGGTGCACCTCCTTAATGTCAAGTTCTCCAATAACTCTTACCCGGTCCTTCTGGATGGAAACAGCATGAGAATTACCCAGCTTGAGCTTCTGCAGATGTTTCAGAGAGCTGAAGAATGGGGTCAGCTTTACCACCTCATAGGCATTGTCTGAGATGTCCAGGTATGTGAGAGCAGGTAGGTATGTCAACGGTAAGGCAGAGATCTGTGGTAGGCCATTGTGAGAGATGTCAAGATACTCTAAAACCGGGTTGTTTTGAAATGCCAGTGGGTCGACAAAAGTAATTTGATTGTACTGAAGAAAGAGCCTCTGTAATTTCTGTAGAGTAGTGAACATATGTTCTGATACAGCCTTCATGTTGTTGTGGGAAAGGTCCAGAGTGACTGTATTAGGAGGAGTGGAACAGCTCACATCAGGGTAGGTAGTTGATGAACAGTTCACCACAAGCTCTGCATCTGTGAAGCTCTTCACATCCACCGTCATGGTCATCATCACTACCACCAGGGTCAGAGCATCCCTCAGGAAATGTAAAGTTCTCATCATTCTGAACAATATAAGTTTGAAATATCGGTCATACAGTTGAATGTTATTGGAAAGGCAAATTCATTACCAGAATGTACTGCACGCATAATAGCTCAGCAAGTACCAGTTACTGAATTTGACAGTGTATTAAACAGCAGTATATCACATCTTATACCAAAATATACAACTCTCGTTTACATCAATGACATCGCAATACTATCTTATAATACAGAGCATGTAAATTAAGTTTTATTTAATGAAATTCATTCTTACCTGGTCAGATTTCTATATAAGCAGTCATCAAGCAATATCAAGCAACATAACAGTATGAATCAAAGATATCTGAGTTAATGGGAGATTGTGGAACTGGAGATTTCATTTATATTCCCTGAAAGAGAAACTAAGAAGCAGGCAGGAAAGGTATTGTTATGTAACTTTTGTTGTTTTGGATTTGGTGTGTGTGTGTGTGTGTGTGTGTGTGTATGTGTGCGCGTGTGCGTATGTGTGTGTTGTTTAAGACAAATTTTGACAAGGCCTCAAAATCAAATCTTAAAATATCATGATTTATGTTTTTTTATGTTTTTTTTATATACTATATATATATACTTATATATATTTATATACTATATATATATATATGGGCAATTCCATGCAAAATGTCTGTAACACCAACAACATGCCATGTTATTTCTGAGATGCGAATTATGTAATTATGTAAATTTGTTCATTTGCTCAAATTTTAAGTAATCATCATTTACATCATACCATACTTTTGTGCTGGCAATTCCATGCAAAACCGTCACGTCCATAATGCCAGCACAATGCCTAATAAAATAAATTTAGTTTTTACTGTTCCTTGGGTTATACTGAGATATACTGCTAGGTACAGGTACATCATCATTTGTGGCCTTGTGTGTAATGGACTGGACAAAAATGGTTTGATGCAAAATGTTATAAGGTATGATCCAGGATACAGTATGTACCAGGAAATTTGGCCTTACTTTCTGTAATGTTGATCTTATTTATTTTCAAGTAAAACAAAATGGAAATTATGATTATGATGTCTATGTTTCATATCAAGAAACACAACTTCGAGGTTTCTGTTCCTGTGTGGTAAATCACAAATGAAAATCCACTTGTCCAAAACCGCTGTGGTAGAAAAAAATACATATTGCAAGCAGGCAGAGGCGGTCTGTCGAAGCCGAAAACATGGCAAGAACATTTATTGTACAATGACAGTAAGTTAGAATCACGAGCCTGAAGGCCCGGAGGTCAACACAAGCTCCCGCCAAAGCGGTTACTCATACAGGCCTCCAGAGTCACATTTCTCTACAGTATTTAAAGTGTGTCTCCTCCTCTCCAAGGAAAAGCATAATCACGAAATCATCGTTTGCCATCCTGTGGCACAGCAACAAAAGGATGAAGGTCACGAGCTTGATTGGCAAAGAGTCGGCTTGATCAAAAGATGATGAGCCCTGTGTCAAGACAACCCTTAGGAACACATCATCAAATATAGTTTCATGCTACATTCCATCATATAATTTTTTATACTACACCACCATAATAACATAGATGTATGCTTTCTAACTGCCATATTAATATTTATTCAGCACCTCCAGGGCAGAATACTGCTGGAGTTGACTGTCCAAATACTGAACTCCACATTTTTGGACTAAATCAATACAAGTAATGCTACCTAACAGTAACACACAACCATAGGCTACTACATGTACTTAAATGTGAATTTGTAGGAATGAACACCACAAGTTTTGGAAATGTAGATATGCTTCTAATCATATGTATATATGATTCTAACCGTCAATCATGTAGCCACATGATACTCATGTTAAAGGAGGTACAGAGATTATTTACTGTGCAAAACATCCACAACATCACTACAACATCCGATGTTCCTCTCTATCTTTTAACATTAGTGTTTTGGCACACATGATCTATAGTAACCTTTACCATTACAGCAACGTCTTCAATAGAGGAATGAAATACACCTCCCTCAAGTAGTGTCATTAGTCAGGACATGAGTATACCAATCCTCAGTCAGTAATGCTCAAATGCATGTCCAATAGACACCATGTTGTTTGTAACGGCTTGTATCCCCTCTGCATAAGTCAGTTCCACCCTGGAAAGGCTTATCTGGACTTGGGTAGACTGGAGGATGAGTTGGCTCTCTGATGTGTGAGGTTGTTCAGCACACAGCTGCTGGTTAGGCTGGCCAGTTTAGAGTTTAGGACCACTTCTCTTCTCTTCCAAGATGACTGCTCCTCCTCATAGTCCTCCTCATCTTCTTGACTCTCATCATCACTGCGTTCATCTTTGTCCAGCTAATGATTGAATAAAAACTGAATTAGGAGCAAAGCAAGCTAAAAAAAAAAAATTTCCAGCAGTCCGTTTCCAAAAACATAGTTCCTGGTTGGCAACTGTGTTGGTTGTGATGCAATTACCCATTGTCAACCACCTACATTTCTGACTGGTTAGCAACCACAATTTTGGGAAACGCAACCAACAGTAGTACAAGTATGGCTTCTTAACACATAGCCTGGTAGATCACCTAATTAATGAAACCACCTGCAAAGTTCAAACCAAAACATGACTTTTACTTACTTTTACTGAAACATTTACAGCTCATTACTATTTCTTCTGGGGCATACATGTATTTGTCCCACTTGCATGCGAGTCACAGTATTGAGAGTAACATGAGATATGATCTCTTACTCACCAAAGAAAGTAAACATGAACAGTGCATATCTGTTTGCACTCACCTTGCCCAAAAAGAGAAATTTATAGACCATCCGTAAAATGAGCCAAGCCCAAAACACATGTAGTGCTTGGAGAACTAACAGCAGGGCATTGAAAAAGTAATAACCCATGAAAGGCTGGAAGACTTCCATGGACAAGATGAGGGTTGTATGAATTATTCTGGAAAAGATGTGAAAAGAAAATCACTTATCAGTAAACAAAATGTTATGATTATCTTCACTAACATTGAAATGTTATGATTGTCTTCATTAACATTGAAATGTCATCATTTTGCTTATCTCTCATTGCCAGTAATTAATGGTTTGCTAATCATATCAAGTCAAGTCAGGGGGATTTTACTGTCATTTCCAACCATATACACTTTATGTAGAGAAAAACATTGTTTCACTATGGATCAAGGGGTGCTACATCAGTGTGGTTAGGGAATTATTACAGTACTTGCTGACTAAATCCATTTCCATATTAACATTTGTTAATAGTTGGCCTCACTTGCTGGGAAATACCACAAGCCGTGTGACCAGGAACACAACAGCAAAGATGACAAAAAGAGAATCACACGTCTTCTTCCAGCCAGCATAGTTAAACATCTTTGCAGACTGGCAAGAAACAGAAGAGACTATGTTAGTCTATCGCACACGTCTACCACACAAAGGCAGATAAGCATCTCAAAAGAAACATCATACTGTGATTCAAATTACATGGAAATTTATATTGCTGGCAGTTAGGACCTCCTCTTAGATAACCTGATCGTGAAAGTTTATACTACAACAGTCGTGATTTTACCTCCAGCAGGAAATCAGATGAGTCGTGGACAAGCATGACTAGTGTACCAACACGGATGTAATTGGAACAGTAGGAAAAGCCAAGCAGGAAAATGGTGGCAATATGATGAACAATCTGTTCCTTAAAGTCCTGAGAAAATAAGGCCAAGTATTATTGCATGAAAATAGCTTTGATTTACTGGTCTGGGAGAACGCTTTATAGCAATCCTTAAATTCCTTACATGATATAGGCCTAAGTGTGTTGGAGTGGACATCTTAAAATGTCTTTTTTGCCATCAAAAGTTTTAAGACAATATTAAAATGTAAGTATTTTTTCATGCTTTTTAAAGTCTTTTTTTTGCTGCTACTTACTTTGCGCTTGACATCTACAGATACACAAAGCAGGAGGGACCAGTAGAAGCCCAACTCAATCATGTAATACCAGAAGTGAGCTTGCTCCACAGGCTGGAAAAAAGTGTGATATAAAACAAGATTCAGATTTAATACTCGTAAGAGTGTACAGTATATGCAGAATTAAAGTACATATGAGTGAGTATATGCACTCACTCAGACCATTTGCAACTGCATCAAGAGTCAATTTTGTATTTTTTAGAAGAAAAACAGTATATTACACTCTCTCCTCCTCTGTAATACATTCTGAAGTTTTCTCATGAAATTCTTAAGAAATTTGACTTTGCCCCCCCCTATCCCCACAGTTCATTGGCTACAGGCTGCCGGATTGCTTAATACTGTCAGTAGATACAAAGCAGAAATGCTCAGAAATTACTTTTTTTCACCAAAGGCCTTTGATATAATTTTGTACCAGTTGTTTTTGGCAATCTTTCATTCTGGACTTCTTATCTCATCAGTCTGACAGAATGAAAGGAAATATATTACCAAGAAATATAATACCAAGATTATAATATTTGAAACTTGTCAGTATGAGGAAGGACTAGCTGTTGTAAAATGTGAAATTTTTAAGAATCTTCCAGCTGACGTTGACACCATGTGAGTCAGATATCCTACTAATCCTTCGCTGACTGGATCAATCAAGTCACACTCCCACATTATTTTATATCCGTAACACTGTCACCCTTTTCTGCCCTTTAGGAGTCTCAGTCTTGACACCCCAGAGCAAAACACTCCACTCTCTTTTAGTGAAAACATATTTAAACACATGTACTGTAACCACTACTGAATTATGGCCATGTAAGCCTACAAAGGCCACAGGATGTGTGTGTCTCAAGCACCTGCTGTGGGTAACCTCTCCAGCACTCCCTCTGATCCCAGAACCATGGCGCCTGCAGAGGACAGCAACATGCTCAGGAAAAGGGCTCAGCTGAGGATGAGGGTGAAAAGAATGCAATGTGTATATTTTTCTTGTAAAATCTAGATGAAGCAGTAAAATCATACTTACATTGATCAAAGACAAAAGTCCAAAAGAGAACGACATCAAGTAGAAGACAAATCTCCAGCTATAAAAATTGTAATTCAGAGTTAAACAGGAAATGAATCAGAATAAACCATGTATTAAAATGCTATACCATTTGTCAAAAACAATAAGTGGAAAAGCATACCAAGCCTCACAGAACTTTGTGGTACTGCTTGGACGGTCCAAGTTTCTTCGGTGACGTAACCATACTTCGACTTGCCTCTTTGTAAAGCCAGTCTGCTTCACCAGTGCAGAAATCTCGCTCTAAAGACAGCACACAGTCAATCACTGCTGGGCTCAGAGAGCCAGAGGCCGCTATCATCATCATACAGTAGTAGTACATTAAACTTGAGAGACCCCAGAGGTACTGCTCAGAATACATTCACCACAATTTAAGAGAAATAATGTTTACATTTTATGGAAACAGTTCTCACAAATGATACGTGAACTGTCATTAGTCTTTTAACTCTTGGGTCAGTCTGCTAAGCTTTGACATATTTAAACATTTAATCATTTAAAAACATACATGCAAAAGTGACACATATGGTTATATTCTGGAAGACCTCAACAATAATAATATGTGGGTAGTGAATTGATATTATTTTTATTCAAATTGAGCATAAACACAGCTAGACAAAAACCTAAAAGTCCCTGCTGGGAGACCTCTGACCTTTAAGGGTTAAAGGGAAGCATAAACAAATTCGCCCTAAGAGGGATAGGTAAACCTGTTGAAATCTGGTCAGGGATGAATGGTGTTGCCACTTGTAACGTTGAAGTATTGTAGGCCTAATATTCACACAAAAGGTTTACCATGTCTTTAATTGTCTGATTTAATAAACATTAGAGGCACCGTATGGGAAACGATTGTGTTCATGAAACAGATCCAAAATACCAGTTATGTAAAATGAGGAAGTGTGAATGCACTTTAACAATAGGTTTTAAAGAAGTGGTTTCTCTTCCTCTTTCCTTTAGCTAGCTCTGCTAATCTAATCTTCTAGTGTATGTACTGAATTGAACAGGGAAAATGCTGACCTCTTGTTACGTCAGAAGCTAAACCTTTTAGTGAAACAAACCTGGGATGGATCCCGAGGACGATGCCTCATGTAGAAAGTCTCCAGTTTTGGAGAAGGAGAGACTGGCAGCCTTATCCGATCCCTAACTCCAAGGCACCTACTTAAAGGAACTGCTACATACCTGAAAAAAAAACATTATCACAGACATTGCATTTTTATTTGAATACATTACATATACACAAAAATCAAAGTCTCATTTTAATGGCATCAGATCAGACTTCATCAATATTGTAATCTCCAAAAGTTCTCTATTCCTTAAAGAGGGTTCCACAGCTTTTAGCAATGGATGAAATAATTTCCCTCTATAACAAGGTAAAGGGCCAGCAGGTGGCAGCAGCACCTACTGTAAGTAAGATAGCCTATACAGCACTTCCCACAACAAAAATACAGGGTACCACTTTACTTGAGGTTTTTAGTCGCGTGCAGCGACTCTATAAGCCGCTATGTCGGTCCATCGGTCGGAAACCGTTTTGCTTTTTCCAGTGTCTCAGTCAGTTTTGACTGTCTCAATCAGTTTTGCGGGGCCTATACATTAGTGACAGTAGTGTTTGCACACAACTTAGGTCTGTTGACCTTGTTGACATAGGAGTGACATGAGCCTGTCATAAACATGGGTCATGACCATAAATAGCACCTTTTTAACGTTATGACTGTCAGCCTTAAGTGTCATTCATTTTTGTAATGTAAAGTTGACACTGTTTTTGGATCAGACATGACAAAAACCGAATGACACTATATGACAGTCCTAAACATTTTGAAGTGTAATGAAATGATAATGATACCTGCCAAGTTCATCTCACTCTTATGTAAAAAACCTAAAGTGTTACCCAATAAATACAGTAACTTATCTACCCTATCTCAGTCTTCTACATATTGCTTTAAGTAACAATGTAGTCAGTCACACTATTGTTGTGTACAAAACTTAACTATATTAGATGAGGGGAGATGACATAGAAGTCGCAGTAGCCTTCATGACTCAACACAGAGCATCAGCGGGACCAGAGTGGAAACACGAAACAAGTGAACA
>JASCIP010000088.1:3513089-3530523 GCA_034783695.1 Sardinella gibbosa | reverse complement strand
GATCTTCCCCTTTCCCCATCATTAGAGGACCCTCTTCCATACAAGAGTAGCTTCTCCTGTCTCCAGCAGCACATATATACTCTACCTGTCAATTTTTCATTCCAATCTAGGGCCATACAAAACCTGCTTTGACTTTTGCACAGCGACTCTTTTCAAAATGTACTGTTTGTTTGTTTCTTTGTTTTACATGTTCTAATTTATTTGTTTTGCTTGGTAGTTCTTGCACGAAATGAATGAATTGCGGCAAACTGGATGATACTATGATTTAAAAGGCAGTTTTTTTTCCCCCCTATGCTAGCCCACACCTTGCTTGTTCCCAAAACATACTTTTGTATCTTGCTTCTGTTTGATGGAGCCAAAAGTGCCAAAGCACTGGCATCAAGCCTTTGGTGTCAAACTATATTTAAGCAATTTATTTTTTGTTTTAAGTTATATGTAAGATATGTACAAAAAATGTCAGGCTGCATGTTAATTTAATGAATATCAGTAGTAAAAGCTAACTCCTGCATTTTTCCATATGTTTCTTTTTTGCCAACCTATAGGAAAGGTTACTTAACAAAAGAAGTGACTATGGCGTTGAACGTTCCGGGTCTGGTTGTCATGGCCGTGTTTTACCTAATCATATTGGGTACGGGTATCTGGGCATCCATGCGGTCCAAAAAGGAAGAGCGCAAATGCACTGGAGATGGCATGGAGATCACACTCCTCGCTGGGCGAAACATCAACTTCCTTGTGGGAGTCTTCACACTAACAGGTGAGCTTTTGCCAGCATTGGCCAACAATAGCAGAAGTAGCTACAATTATTACTGTTCTTTGTTCATACTTAGCAATAGAGCAGGTCTCTTTAATAATCAGCAACAGCCAAGAATAGTCTGTTTGTAAGATTTGGCTAGAACTAATCTATGAGTTTCATAAACACTTCATCACACTTCAAATCAGTAATGTTCTCGCTCGTGCCCCATATCAGTTTGACCTGGTAACTGCCTGTGCCTGGTCTCAATTTACTTCACCCACATCTATTATTGATATAGAGGACTTAATGATTCAGACTGAAGTAACAGTTTGCCTGCAGTACCAGTGCTAGTCTTACATAACCTCTTATCTTCAATAGCTCACTTCAAGTAAATCTGTGTAATGAAAAAGATACATCTGGTGTGTACTCAAGTGTAAATTCATCCTTACTCTGCGTCATGGTGTGTGTTTGGCCTTGTTTTGCAGCTACGTGGGTAGGTGGCGGGTTCATCCTGGGCATCGCAGAGGCAGTGTACAACCCTAATTTGGGCCTGGTGTGGGCATTGATGCCTGTGCCCTACGTGCTGACCTTTTTCCTGGGTGAGTGACCTTGTGACCTTAGCACTACAGATCCAGGGTTACAGAAATTGATACCGAAGAGGAAACCAGTTTGGCGTGATTTGCATTAAGTGAAAGCAAGACAAAGACAGACCAAGAGAAAGATCAAGAGAGAAAGGGGAGTGGGGGTGTTATGGGAAGGATTCAGAAATGCCGAAATTCCCACCGGGTCTGTTCAGTATGTGTCCCCTCTGGAGATGCTCCTAAAATAAGCCTTTGAGCCATCACTGAGATCGAGTGGCTGCTGCGCTGCTTTTAGTTTGGTTTGAGTGTGGTCAAAACTGACCACATGGAACAGGTGCTGACTATAATTGACTGTCAGCCTGGACCCAACTTCAGGAAGAAAATAAAGAGAGTGAGAGAGAGAGAGAGAGAGAGAGAGAGAGAGAGAGAGAGAGAGAGATGGCGTTTAGTTTATAGTCTTGTTTTTCCTCTCTGATTGTTTTTCCACTGGTGCTGAACAATTGCACTGGTCATTCAAAGACCTCCCTCCCCCTCCCTTTCATCAAAAAAAAAGACACTATTTTCATTTGTTAGTCAGTCATTCTTTTGCTCTTCTGTAGTTTGTTTTTGACTTGATCATTCATCTATTTGCACAGGCAGTGCAGAGGAAACGCCAGCTAGCTAGTGCAGGCTGTTTTTGATTCCGCTTCTAACCCCCTCCTATTCTTTTGTCTTTCCCAGGTGGCTTTTTCTTTGCCAAGCCGATGAGGGCAAATAACTACTTGACAATGATGGACCCCTTCCAGCTAAAGTATGGAAACGTTCTGAGCAGCCTGCTGCTTTTCCCTGCCCTTGTCGGTGATGTGCTGTGGGTAGCACGCACGCTGGTCAGCCTAGGTAAACAACCTTTTAAATAGCCAAACAACTCCTTAAACATAAACATTTATGAATGTGTGTATCTAGTTCATGAAAGACTTCCTGGCAAAATTAGGGAAAAGAATTTAAACAGCTCAAATACACAACGTAAAATATGTTAAGAGAAGCACTGCATATGACAAAACGAGTTGTTTTGTTTGAAAACAAAATGGCACGTGAATTTAACTCAGAGAAAAAAGGAATGCTTGCCACAGTGCCAGAGCCTCTCACAACCATAAATTCCATCCAGTTAAGGCAGGTTAACTTAATTGTAAAATAATTTCAGTTAAATGAAATGAAAGTTTAATTGAAACCACACACATTCAAGAGTATCTCTGGGTTGGATGGACTTTCCACTTGTTGTTTGGTATGTGTAAAGAAGAGGTGTGTGTGTGTGTGTGTGTGTGTGTGTGAGTGTAACTGTTTCTGTTTCACAGCATTTGTAGCATGAAAATAATGAATTAGCAGCCTGTTGATTGTGAAAGGTGACAATTTTTTCTGTTTTCTCTGTCACAAAGAGTTGTTTTTTCTTTTCTTTTCTTTTATGTGTGTGTATTTTCCTCGAGGGTGAACTGCCAAATCGGCAATACTGTACATGTGCAGGTTTGTCTTTTTCGGTCATTCATGTCGGGAAGCATGAACCCGCTAAAAGGTTATGGTGAGTTAAGTCTCACAAGGCTAAATTCACATCTATAGATACCCCACATCTACTTTAGACATAAATACCCTACTGTAATTCTATATAAGCTTAGATAGATACCTAGTTAGATAATGTGTGTAGCCCACTAGTTTAATGCCCCGAGAGTGAAGGAGAGGCAGAGGGGAGTGGGATAAACTGAAATGAAATAAGGCTGGTTGGTAGACTTTTCTCCCAGTGCCTTCTGTGTTTGCCAGTGAGGGAAGAAGGAGCACTCCAAATTCTTCAGTCGAGGAAAACATCCCCCCTTGTGACGCCCACCATGTGCAATCAATAAAGCACAATTATGGGTTATCAAATTTCTACTGCCATAGAACAGAGGGCCCCAGTTAAAGAGCAAAAAAACAACCAAGCAAACAAAAATAATAGCAGGGAAAAGATTAACGGGGAACATTCTTAGTTCCACTAAATTGCAACATAGTGAAAAGCTTCATCCCTCATCTCCCCTTCTCACTTTCCCTCCCTCCAAGCCTCTACAGTTCCCTTGAGTTCGAGCCGACAGCCCTTCACTCTGCTGAAATGCCCCTTGTTCTTTTCCATCCTGCTGCCTCAGGCTGCTGGAGCAAGACAGGTGGACTCCTTTCCATAAACTCGCCGAGGGGAATTTTAGCGAATCATTCTATTTTTACGTCTCACTGCAGTCCCTCAGGCCCACACGCACACATCACAGGCCAACCACCCCTTCTGCTCCCCGTGTGTTTTTGAGTGTAGGTTTCTACTATTCAGAGAGGAATTAGGCTAGTGTGTCTTGCAGGTTACTGTAGTGTTTCCTTTCAACTGATTAGTTAGTAAAGAACACAAGGGAGCCCTAACTTTCACCCCACCTCGCTGGAGCTGTTAGCGAAATGCCCATGTGATACTTTTCTGTTTAAGGGGCCTTGTTTTGGTGCAGCTGCGTCTGGGCTGGCGGGCATCTTGCTGGTCGGCGGACTGTCCAGGTAGTGACGCTTTGCTTTGCTTGTCTGAGTCAACAGTTCTCTTTTAGCCCTCTTGAGATTTTGTTCTGTTTCCATGGTGACTGAGCAAGTCTCACAGGGAGACAAAGGAACTCTGTGGCTCACAATCAATAGGCTGCATTTTATTTTTCGTTATGGTCTGTTTATTTTCATTTACCTTTTGCTCAGTTCTCTTTATTAGATTATGTTGTTTTTGCTCTTGTAAAGAAACATACACATGTGCGTCTTTTACATCTTTATTTAAACAAAAAAAGTAGTGGATTTTGTATGTGCACTTATACTTAGATGGCTCTATAACAGTGCTTTGTGTCCTAAAGACTAGTGATGGAGTAGTCTCTTGAAACTAAACTTAACCCAGCTCAGAAAAGTTCCTAACACACACAGCGTCAGGTTGCAGTCATAGTATCGTAGTAGTCATTGTAGTCAGCTAACCCCATAAAGTATTCATGTTTAGTATTTTGTTTCTTGAGCATATTTTTGACCTTAACCCAAAACATGTATCGCGTGAATGAGTGGAAAAGTACAGCCAGCCTAAGGGCATTTGCATGTTTTTCTTTTCTTTCTTTCTTTCTTTTTTTTTCACTTATACAGTCAGGAATGTGAGCTTAAAGGCTGGGTAGTGGTTGTTTGAATGGATGACTCTTTGTGTTTGTGTTTGTGTTTGTGTGTGTGAGAGAGAGAGAGAGAGAGAGAGAAAGAAAGAGAAAGAGAAAGAGAGTTTATGTATGTGTGTTTGTGTGTCTCAACTTGAGAGCGTGACTGTATCACATAGTCTTGGGCTTCCCACATTCACAAGGCTGGTTCTGTATTCCAGGTGGGACAATGAGTGTGATCCTGGACCTGCCCTACATCTATTCCATCCTGATCTCCTCGGTGGTGGCCATCCTCTACACGCTGCTCGGAGGCCTGTACTCTGTGGCCTACACCGATGTCATCCAGCTCATTCTTATCTTTGTGAGCTTGGTGAGTTTTGTTTAAACTTCTACAACCTGACCATAACCTCCCTCCTTCATACAGGGAGGCTACACTGAATGTATTGAGTAAAAGACGTATCTCCTGTAACGATTAACTTCCACTTAAATCAATGGAACTAGCTACACCAGACAAAATAGACCAGTCTTTTCAATGTATTTTAGACGTAACTTGACTAAACACTACAGTAACACCAGTGTACCCCAAGGGTAAGCCTGCTGTTTTTTTTTCCCATGACCTCGGGTGTAGTTGTCCTGTTGGATTCACTGTAATTTGAGTAAATGTAAATGCACAATGTGTGGGCTGAGACCCAGAAGCTGCATTTGTTTGTTGGTCATGATAATGAGCAGAGCCATTCTGGCTTCAAGCACACTGGCACTAGCTACAGCTAGACATCTCATGTTAAACCGCTGCAGGTTCATGCACCCCAAAGCATGTAGCAGCATGATAAAACATGCCAGCCCAGTGGAACCTTGTGAAGCTTGAGGGATAGAAAGTTGCCCTGAAAGCCTCCATACCTGATTTATGTCTTCTCCTCAGAGCACTGTCGGTCATTTAGGGTCTCGAGACAACTTAAAAGGTTGAAAAGTCTTCCCCCCCCTGGAGTTTTAGATGATCTCTCGGCGTGAGGAAAACATGCGTGCCTACATTGCACTCTAAGGCGATAGGTCTCCTCAGTCATTCCTTCCTGCCAGCATTCCAGATATATAGTCTTGTCACAGCAGGCAAAGACAGTTTGGATTTATGTTTTTGTCAGTGTTGTGCTTAGCACCTCTGTCCTTGCTCTTGTAGTACATCTGCGTGCCCTTCATGCTGACGAACCCCATGTCCGTGGACATCTCCATCACAGCCTACAATGCCACCTTCCAGTCACCCTGGGTGGGGAAGGTAGAACCAGGTGATGCCGGAAAATGGATTGACGATTTCCTGGTGCTGGTTAGTAGTCAGACCATTATTGTTTTCACTTGGGTTTCAATTGTGTGTCAATTCAACCTGACTCAAAGCTGAACTTAATCATGACTATAATATATTTCAGCAAGACATAATATGTAAAATGTCATGTTCAGTATTTAGATTTTATATTTAACCTTTGTTTTTCTTTTTTTTTTGCCTAGGCTTTGGGTGGTCTGGCCTACCAGGCATTCTACCAGAGAATTCTGTCTGCATCATCCTACACACAGGCCCAGATTACATGCTTCACTTCCTCTTTCTTCTGCCTCATTCTGGGAATCCCTTCTGTTATTGTTGGTGCAGTGGCTGCCTCAACAAGTAGGTTCCCCATATCAGCATGATCACTCTCAGAGGCTTCGCAGAGGCTTGTGTCATGAATTGCTATATTTAGCCATTCAATTTCAGTAAATTTATTTTACATTCATCTCTAAATGACTAAACAAAATTAGCTTCAGATTTGATGGTTGGTGTAAATGTCCCATAGGGTGTGTGAAATATGATGATGTTTTCTTCCCATTAGACTGGAACCTGACCACCTATGGCCTTCCCACCCCATATGAGCGTGGAGAGGCCGGGGCCATCCTGCCCATTGCCCTGCAGTACCTCACCCCCACATACATCTCCATCATCGGGATCGGAGCCGTGGCAGCAGCTGTCATGTCTTCCATGGACTCAGCCCTCCTCTCCTCTGCTTCACTCTTCTCCTCCAATATCTACAAGAACATCATCAGAAAGCAGGTGAGGAATGAGACCTGTTGTAATAAATTAACATTCAGGGAGTTCCTCAGGGAGACACATGACCTGTTCTTCCAGATTCTGTCACCGGTGTGTCTGCTAAACATGTTAGGCCACTTTTAAACATACCAAGAGATTGAGTCATTTATCAAGGAGGTCATCAGTTGACATTAACAGTTACATTTATCTGTGTATGTAAGACTAACAATCCTCTCTCCCTTTGTGTGTGTGTGTGTGTGTGTGTAGGCATCTGACCGAGAGATGCAGTGGGTGATCAGGATCAGTGTGATTGTAGTTGGTTTGACCGGCACTGCTCTCACATTCCTGGACAACAGTGTTCTGGTCTTCTGGATGGTGGGAGTAGACATGTCCTACACTATCATGTTCCCCCAGCTTGTGTGTGTCCTCTTCTTCCAAAAATCCAACGGCTATGGCGCCATCACCGGCTTCATCCTGGGAATCGTGCTGCGCTTCATGAGTGGGGAGCCGCTGGTCCACCTGGATCCAGTCATTGAGTTCCCAGGTGGCCGCATTGACCACGATGGCAACTTCGTCCAGTACTTCCCCTTCCGTACATTCATCATGGTGATGTCTGTGTTGGCCATAGTGATTGTGTCCTGTGTTACTTCACTACTGTTCGGTAAAGGTGTCGTCCCCGATCGCTTTGACCTCTTCAAGATCAAGGAGCGCGCTAAGGCCTTGGTGAGACCGGAGGAGAAAGGTTACAAAGAAGGCGAGAAAGTGGCCAGTGTGTCGAAACAGCTTCTGGAGACCACCAGCTGTTAGAGTGGAGTCTGCAAATCTGGCGATAAGAGAAGAAATTACTGTCTATCTCTGACGCTGGTCCTCTCAATCCACTCACAATCAAGCACAGCAAACAAACACAGCAAAAGAAACAAACAAACAAACAAAAAAAAACGATACAAGCTAATTTCATCGTTCTTTCTCATCTTTTTGGTGTAAAGAGGGGAATAAGATCCATAATTTGTCACAGTCCACGATTGTGAGACGTGTTACAAACTGAGACTTCTACTCTCTCCAACTGCTTTCAAAATACAGACTTTGTAAGTCAAGTTTTACTGAAGGGTGAGAAGGTAACTTCAGAACCTTACTGTACCTCTTGAAATGTGTGGGGAGGAAGTCATTTGCAGTGGCATTACCTATGTGACTCCAACCGACAGCCTTGGCTGCACAGTACCTGATACTCGGTGCACATCGCTCATTGTAAAAGCCATTGAGATTCATTGAGTCACTCTAATATCAACTCCTGCTTGAGCTTTATCTTGTGAGCTCCTCTCACAACTGAACTGATATACAAAATTTCAATTTACTTTTTGATCTGTTATTCCATAGTTGCGTTTTTCTTTGTGAGGAGGAACACAGATTGGCCAAGCCAAGAGAAACCGCACGAACAAACCCTCCTAACTGCTATCCCCAGACAAACTCTCCATGCCCTCAGAGAGTCTCCACATAGTTGTGGACTGTTATTTAAGTGTGCGCTGCGGGACTCTGGCCCTGGAGTTGAAAGCAGTCTAATAAATCTCTCTATTTACAACAAGGCCGCAGAAAGCATAGTAGAGTGAGAGAGAGGGAGGGATGAAGACAGATGGCCAGACACACACCGCTCACCCTATGCAGTCAAGAGAAGCATGGCTACAACAAAGACCATACACAGCGTAAGAGTAGTGTTCCTTTGTACAGTATACTGTAGTTTATCTATGGTCATATGTAAAGCTGTAGTTTACAAAGGGATCTTTGTTTCGGTCCCATCTTTATTTATGTTTTTATATTGAGCCAAGCTGGTGGGTGGCTAGTGTTTGCACACAACACTAAAAGCCAATCAGGAAAGGGCTATTGTTCATATTGTTCATTGACATTGATACATTATTTTTTTGTAACTAAACTGTATCATGAAATATAATTGTGTATGCACATTTAGATTGTTTTGTTTAGCTGATATACTGTGATACAAATAATCAGCCTGAGACCTCTCTTTCCACCAAAGTGCTCGACTGTACAGACCTACCGATTGTACCTTTATTGATTCTACCTTAAATGCAACATGTAAAACAAGTGTCTTCTGTGTGAAAGGTTAGGATTTATTTAGCCCAAAACCTGAAAGGCTCCTCTGTGATGACCATTTGAAGAGCATGTACTGAAAATAAGAACATGTGGAAACATACCAAAAAGATGTATATTGTGTACCATGATTAGTGGGAATGTTAAGTCCTCAAAAACCTATCCTTCTCTATATTTTCCTCTCCTTTGAAGTGGATATTTGATCAAGCATAACCTATGTTTTTGTTAATTTTTTTAAACCCATTTCTCATCAACTACGGTAGTTGATGCCATCACTATAATCTCTAGCAATAAAGCTGCCCTCTTGGAAATATATTAAAAAAAAAAAAATCCTTATGACATGTGGTCACACTTGTTTGGATAGAATACTTTTGTACATTATTGCATGTTGGACTTAGGGTAGTCATGTCTGTAGCAGTCTTCTAAGTGAAGTCTTACATGCCTGACTGAAAATCCCTATGGGGCTGTTGATGGAATAAAGGTTGATTAAAAGTCCTAATGACTGTTCGACTGTTGATGAATGCACAAACACACAAATAAAACACTCTGCACACTTCAGCAGATAACTTCAACCTCATAACTTTATTGAGCTATACAGGACACATGCTCTGGCCGAGAGGGGCCTAGTTGTAATTTCTGTGGCTCAGTGGATATGAGCGGTGTGGGGAACATTGCTGGCCCTCCTCCAAGAACTGAAGCCTCATGTCAGCCTTTGCACCTGGTCATCACAGATCAAGCTTGTTTCTCCTGTTCAATTGCTGCAGACAATTGAAATTAATAATAGACATCAAAACCACACAGCAGAACATCTGTACAACAAGCACAACAAAAACCCCAAACAATTATATAGGAACAAATACACAGAGCAAACTGTTGGGCATGCAAAATGGTAGGGTTAAATCAACTCACTCTCAATGGTAGGAAGGGTGTTCTTCTCCTGAGTCTCGGTTTTCTTCAGTTTGCTCTTGTCAAACTGAGCAATCTCACTGATGTCTGGTTTGTCACTCATTGCAAGAAGGTGATTCAGGTACTAAAAACAAACACACACACTTAACTGAATGGTCTAAACCCTATTGCTAAAGCAACAAGATCACATTAACTCATAAACTAGCATACATAACATTTGTAACTCTAGCTGTAACGAAAAGACTTACCTTTCACCTAAATCTCTACAAACAGACCTAAATATAGACACAAATACACAACAAGCTCTTTGGAATCTGAACATTTATAGGGCATTCAATTGGTTAATTACCAAAAGGGTGGGTTTTAATTAACCCCATGAACTATTAATTAGCTTAGTTACCTATGCAAATTAAGCCTGGTGGTGAGTACCGTAGGCCCATTGTAGGCATGCGTCAATAATGTAGCACGTTATGTCAGCGAAATGGATGCTTCCATCGGCAGCAAATAGTTGACTAAACTTGACAGGAAACAGAAAACTAATTAACAGACTACGTTATAGGCCTACAGTTGACACCAAACGAAACTGTGGATCAAAACATTTTACCAAAACCAGCCATTTTCAGCTTCAATGTGGTGCGCCTAATATTTGGAAGCAGTAGCCTAAGCAGAGCGGAAGCCTGGTGAAACAGTAACGTTGTTATTCAATTCTTCATCTGCCTGAGAGACACTCTCATAAAACTCAACAGAAGAAGAAAGACACCGTGTCCAGTAGTCATTGACATTAACAAATGAGGTAGTCTCACTCTGGACATTACGCCAGATAGGCCTACAATGAAACTTGAAATGGCTGATTACTTTCTTCTATGCAATGTAAAATGTTATGTTTAATCATGTAAATTAGACATAGGCCATGTTAAGTTGAAAATCTACTAGGCCTACACCTGAAATGTAGACTATTGAACATTTGCACTGTTGCACATAATTAGTATAAAGGCGTGTTGGACATATTGTGTCAGTTATTGAATTAAAAACACTACGTTTTTTTCAGTAGAAAATCCCTGTCAAGTCGGAGATTAGTTTAAAGTGAAATGAACACTTTTTCTGTTTAGCCTTTGCCTTCTTAACCCCAGCGCGCCATAAATCAGGAAGACGGGCTACTCGAAATTTATAGACCTCTGCAGTGACATTGGAAGGCCTACAATCCCTGTCCACACCAAAAGTTAGGGGGGTACGTGGTGGAATGCAAACAGCAGTTTACAGGTGAAAGGATTTTCTTTTTTCTGTAGTAGGCCTAGTATACATTTGAAAGACAATTAGGTTACTAGCCTATAAGAGATACAAAAACAGGAGCATAGGCCTATCTATACAAATAGGACATAACATAAAAGACAAAGTGCACACGAAGTTTTAGGTAAAGTGCAACTATTAGTGCAGTGAAGTATGCAAGATACATTTAGAACTAAAAAGGCACTCAGAGAGCGCAGACCTCTGCCAAGGCAATATGGGTCACTGACCTAACACAAATTCCAGATGGTGGTACCTGATCACCTGGGAATACCCATGCTGCCCTGCACGCTTGTTCCGAACTGCACAGGCTCTGATGGCAGCCTGGAGACCATGGCCAAAATTTTCAAATTAATTTGGGAACCAATCACACAACGGGGAGAGATGGCAAGAGGATGCGCGAATATTTGAACAAACGACACCTGAAATCCCCTACGATAAAATGTATAGGTGGTCCCCAGACTAAATCTCACTTGAGATGTAGCCAGCTGCAGATCACCACCAAAATGTAATAATCTGTTCTTTGTCCTTTGTCCTCACGTTGTCTGAAAATGTCATTCTAATCCCTGCTGTACAGTAGGCCTATCTTGCTAACAGACAAACAAATAAACCACAAATAACCACAAATAAACCCAAATGCAACCACATGACCTCCTTGGTGGAAGTAATGATGTTGTGAGACAATAATCCATCAATCAAGGTTGTTTAAAAAAAAAGATTGATGAAGATGGTTATTAAACAGTGTTTTAGATCACTGCACTCACACCTCTCTCTCAGATGGTGTTCCTTTTCTGGTTCAAATTGTGAACATGATGCATTTACTTGCCAGAATTGTTTTTAAAAATTCCTACAAGTCTGGGCTCAACCCTGGATGTCTTAAATTCTTATCCTGCCTCATAGCAAGTTTCTGGTTAAGATAGCCGTAAGATTGGTATTTTGTTTGGATGCTTGCTTGAGAAAAAAAACTAGGCCTACCTATCTAAATGACAAAAAAAATAAAAAAAAAATGCAAAAAAAACAAAACAAAACAAAAAAAAAACCATAAGCAAGCCATAACCATAGCTTATGCTCCCAAACAGGGAAGTACAGTGTTGTACCTTTGGCTTTTTTGTTTAGTTTGGTTAGGGCAAGATCCTGAATAATCCAATCACATGTGTGGAAGGGCAGTGTGCCACAGGAATATTCTCGTTTACCGGTCACCGATGTAGCCTACAAAGATGCCTTGCATTGGATGCATCATGCCAATTGAACATGTGCACATGCAACAAAAAAAAACAGTGCAGCAAGGAGTTTTTTACTCTTAAGGTGTTAAAAATTCCATTTAATTCAGCCAAAGGTAAAAAGGGAAGATGACTATTAGAAAGAGAAGTTTACATGTCATTGAAGAAAATGAATGGGAAAACTAGTCTTGTTCCTTGAATCTGAGGGGATTCGCTGAGGGGGTGAGATTGTTCTCTGTCGCACCACATTAAACTGTACACAGTATTTGCACTTGTCAACACTTAACCCCTTTATATATCAGGCCTACTTAACTAATGTTAACTGAATAGGACATAGTGAAATCAAAGATACTTTAGAACTGTCTCTGGTGAAATGAAACGTGCTTGTACTTAAACTGTACATTACTCAGTCCCCTTTACTTACTGTTAGCTGTTACTATGACTGTGTTGTCTATGTTGTGTCAAAGAATCTCCTTTTTCCTATCCACAGTACTTGGTGAAGTTGAACAACAGGGCTAATGACTGATTCACACCGGATTTCTCCTTTAATGTCCTTTAAGAAAAAAACACTTAACCATGATCACCAAATAGTAGTTTTCCTCACAAAAATAAAATGTTTGCTGTAAATTTGCCATAGACAGACACTAGTGGCAAACCTGCGTCAATGATCTGGCAACAATGACAATTTGCCACTATATAAGAGCATAGGATTATGGGTTGTTTTGTCCAAAATTTGGGTAACTTCATTGGTTCTATAGACTGCAATTATCTTGTCTTCACCAAGCTAGTACTATGGGTGATTTTGTAAATATCCTGCCACATTTATTTGGAGTGGAATTGATTACAGAAGAAAGTGAGAACAGAAACAAGATGATGAAAGAATGAGAATATGTGTGTGTGTGTGTGTGTGGGGGGGGGGGGGTCTGGTCCCCAAACTCTTGGCGGGGCAGCCATAAGTGTGCTGCATTGTGTAACTGTGTCTGTGTTGTAGTGTAGCTGGCGTAAACAGGCCTTTGAGGAAGGCTCGGAAACAATGGGCCACTGTTTTAGTGCCGAGCAGCCACAAGCCGTTATGCAACATTTCGCACACGATGATAGATGCTGTCATCTCTATGATCTGTCGAGCCTTGGTGACGTATAGCATATTAGCTTCAAGAGTCAGAGAGCTGAAGTCAGGGGTGGGGGCCCAGGGGTCTGAGAGGATGTGGCGAGTGACATGTCATGGCTATTCGTGCCATGTATGTTCATCTATGATGGTGGAGACAGCTGGCCTTTGATGACTGAGCAATTTTTTGGGGGTAGCTGTGTGGTAACTTGTCTTTCTGTGTGTCTGCCAGTGGTGATAAGAGGGTGTTTTTGTGCAAGCCTTGCCACAGGCCTGTTTGTGGTTGTGAAGTTGGGCTTCTGCTCACGCCACTAAACTTTATCAAAACCAGTAATGATTTTTCTATGTAAGTGTGTGGGAGATCAGTGTGAGAAAAAAAAACAATCACCCTCGACTGGGTCCACGTCACTGTTGCCATGGTGCCACCAGATCTTGTGGCAGTAGCCCTGGTAACAAAAGGTGTGTCTAAGTGTTTGCAAAGCACTCTGGGAGACAAGGGCACACATTCAGGTAGAGCAAGGGGAGGGTTACCCGACACAATCACATTCTGCAGACCATTTCTACCTTTTTTTGTACATCTCTGAACAACTTGACAGTGGATGTACAGTTAGCCAGACATAAATTGTTTGAGCTATAACAGGATTAAAAAATGAAGACGCATCAGTTAAATAATCAATTAAATATTTGAGTGACAATTGTCACTTTATACTTAAACAATATATTTTAAATCCTTAATTTAATTGACCAGCATTGCAGAAACAGCTCTGCCTTCCTGTCTATACCATCTCTCTGATCAAGTGCAAAAACAGCAGATGTTTATCAAGCCTCACCCTGTAGGCCTATTGCGTAAATCTCGACTAGAACTCGGTGGGGCGCATGCTGTTGCTTGAGCTTCTGTGTGACAATAAAAGGCCTTGTATTGACATAGACCAATTGCTGTCAGTGTTGTCAGTGCATTCTGTTCCAGTGAGTCAACTGCACTGGCTTGTGTATGTCTGTATGCGCAAGAGTGTAAATAAATGGCTTTGAAGTTGAAAGCTGTCATACATCAACAAACTCTTCGCCCCGACGTGAAGTACACAGAAACATGTTCTTACATGTCCACACATCAAACTTAAACATAAAATTAGGCTAGGTAGTGATGGGGTTTTATGAATGTTGCTTTTTGCAACAAAATTTATATGCTTAGCTGTACATCTCGCATCAACTCACACTACGGCGTGCACATGCAGCACTTCTGTCTTTATTTCCTGAGGATTGTGTCCCTGCTGTTTTGCATGTGCACATAGACATCCTTGAGGCCTGCCAAGTGGGTCAAGAGCAATTTAATGCTATTTTTCAGGCATGTCACAGCAACTGAAGAAGGACTTTCAAGTTCCCCAGTTGTTTTTCCTTTCTCTTGGTGTCCTCAGGCTATCTGAAAGAATCTGCAGTGCATTGTAAAGTGCAATGAAAGCATCTACAGTTTCAGAGCGCCCTGTGCAGTTCATGCAGTTCAGTGGCTCCTCTTCACGTCTGACATCATAGCATGTTGAGACTATGTTGAGGGTGTGCAAAGACAAGGGAAGAACTCTTTGTTCTTTTCATGCTGCTTACAGTCAGTCATGTCATTTTCCAGACTGTAATGCTATCTGGAATAAAGAATGTGATACACCAAAAAGAACACATCAAAGTGTTCTGCATGGAGAGATTGGGTCGGAAGTGCTTTTGTACTCTGTGTGTCTCATTGTTTGCATGATGTGTGAGATGGGCTTAAAATGTTGTATCTGTGACAAACTGCAGGAACATTTGACCTGCATGGTGTGTGGGGTTTTGGTCATGACCACTGTTATCTCTTCCCCAGTTATAGCGCAGCAGCGCGGATTCTGTTACAGTATCCCTCGGACATCCACAAACTAGGATAAACAAGGTGATTGTGCATGACAGTTAAACATGAAACAAACATGATGTGCTGTACTTTAGGCTCACAGTGATTTAAGCTGCTACAGTTCAGCCCTGATGTTTATGTAAATGACAGAGAAGACCGGAAGATCAAGAACTCCAAAATGTTTGCTTGTGCTGTATGGATCAGTAAATGCAGGTCAAAACATGAAGAGACAGGCAAAGTGTCTTTTCTTTTGAAAGTTTTGCGTGACACTATAATTGCAGAATTTATGACCCAGAAAACAAACGCTGGCAGAACATAATGTCACAGTATTAAAGCATAGCTCAGTCTTCTTCCAAATTATTATTGAGTCAACAACTAATGCTTCTGAAGGCTGTCTGAGACACAAGTCACAAGTCATTAGAATCAGATGATGAATGAAAAACCAAAGATTGGAGAGCAGTGGCATTGGAACTCATTTGAATGATGGAGGAAGTGGCTTTAGAAGCAAACATTGATGAAACAGCTCTATATTCTGTACATGCCACATCATGGCTTTAATTCATGCATAGGAACTTGCTATGCAGTCTGTGAAGTACAGTGCACAAAATTCAGACAAAACCTCTTCTCTTTTTTGTCTACATCAGCAGGCATTCTGTGGCGTGCATGTGCTAAGTTGCTTTCTCTCTTTCCCCTGTAGGTGATCATGTGTCTGTGGTGCTCTGTGGAGTGATGTCAGCTGTTCCACTGTGACCCCGTTCCCATGGGACTCGCTGGTGCTCAGGGGTCACTCTGCTGTTTCTGCTGTCTTGTCCAGTGGCCCATTTGACCCATATCACACTCATCTCATAGGATCTGAAGGGGAAATACATTCTCCTTCTGTATGTGTGGCAAACCTGTGCACATAGGTGTAGAAAATTCCTTTTGGTCCCTTTTCTGCTGATATCTGGGTGGAAATAGGAAGGATAAGTGAGACAGATGGACTCTGACACATTTGTGTGATTCAGGACTGCCAGCACACATGTGCAAGTGTGGGCATGTGTTTACACAGCAGAGAGGAGATGTTTCTGACGTTTTTTTTTTTTTCTGGATGCATGCAGAAGCCTTTCTGTGTGTCATTCCTAAGTGAACTCAACATTCAAAAACCATTGATGTTTTGGTCGGGATTTACGAAAGTATCCATAAGATATTTTTTTGTGTGCGTTTGTTTTACTTAACACGCCATGTGGCCTTCAAATAAGTAATCTTAAACAAGAGCACTCATATGACTGGTATGTGGCAATAGTTTTGCTATTTTATGGCCACAACTCAGATAATCTTGTCAAATCCACTGGGGGAAGGGGTGGGGGGTGTAGGGGGAGGTTGTGGTGGGTGTGGGGGGGTTGGGGGGCAGGGTTGAGAGGGTGGGGGGCCCATTCCCCATTGCTGTTCTTGGCAGTGATTATAGCGGAACTGTCCAGGAGTGTTGAGGGAGCTTTGTTTCTCATTAGCATGAAGGAGATTCACCCCCCTGTTTCTCTCTGTCTGTCCTGGAAAGCAGTCATCCATTTTAAGCTACAGTACTGGATCACTGATTAGGCCTTGTGCATGTTGGATTTCCAGGTGGCTAGCACAGGTATCCTACACATTATTACCTTACCAGAGACTCTCCCTGTGTTGTGGGGTTGGTTGAGGTCATCATAATGTCTGTTTTCCACATAAGAAATTCAGTGAAAGTTGTGTGTGGGTGATTTTTAAATTGGGTTGAGGACTTTTTTCTCTTGCAGTTACGCACAGACTTGTCTTTCAAGTAAGAGCACTTGAGGGCTTTGTCAAGGGAAGGTGGCGTTATGTAAGCTTCATGCCTCACCCTTACAGCCCTAGAGGTAGTGTATGCTGTAGATGTATATCGAGGAAAATTACCTTGTTCCACTAAATGGTATGTGGTTGGCATGTTTGTCCACTGACTAATTGTTACACTGTTGAGTATTTCAGACTGGTTCAGGCATGTTGCTGCAGGCCCTGAACCGATCAAACTCTAAGATAAACATTCATGCACCATCAACATGAAAAGACATACATTCATCATGTCACTGACAGCTTAGGTCATGTTCTGTGGGCCTGAATGATATATAGTATTCTTTTATGATATTCTAAGATTGTAAGATAGATCTGAATGGGCAGCATTTTCAATGGCTGCTTTACACATTTTATTCAGTGGTGTGGAATTGTACCGTGTACTGTATGTCAAGGCTCTGAAAGACCTATGGGTGTGTATATGTGCCTTTCTAAGGCTTCCTCTATGTAGCTTGATTGTTAATCCGCATTTGTAAATTGCATTGGATGAAAGCTTCTGCTAAATACATAAATGTGTGGGGGAAACTGTGTGGTCAGCTATAATGCATGCAAGTGTTTGTGTGTGTGTGTGTGTGTGTGTGTGTGTGTGTGTGTGTGTGTGTGTGTGTGTGTGTGTGTGTG
>JASCIP010000088.1:3475981-3486750 GCA_034783695.1 Sardinella gibbosa | reverse complement strand
CTTCGACATTTTATTTATGAAGAGGGACACAGTTGCTGCCACAAATCCCATATCACTATCCACAGTTGCTCAAAAAATGACGGTTTTACATGTACTTTAGCTACGTACAGTTGATGTTATTGAGAGACCTTTAAGCCTAATTGTATATGAGGGCCCTAATATCTAGGTGCTCACATGCTCTCTATTCATTATATCCTATAGAGTGGCCACGCCATATGGAGGTTTTGATAAAGCTCCACGTGGCATCTCCTTCAAGGTCCCTGCCTTGGACCTTAACCCACCTGCTTATCCTGAGCTGCAGGACCCTGGCATCAAGAGGCCCAGCTTCAACAGAATGGCCCAGGGCTGGATCTCAGATGGGACCCCTCTCATATTGCCTGCTGTCCCTCTGGACCCTCCGGAGATCCCTGAGTCCGATGACCTCTAAGCTGCACAACAGACGTGCTGTATACCATCCAGACGAAACATTGTGCTTGAGCTCGTCCATGATCAGTCAACAGTGTTGGGATGTATTTGCCCTGTCAGTGCCGACCTGGCATCAGTTGGAGGGTGGGGGCAGATGTTTTCAAATCAGTACGGCAAGATTCTTTATGCTTTGCACAGAGATAGCATTTAAGTTTTCATTGGGATGTTAAGGGGAGGACAATTAGGCCCTAGATTTTTGTGATCCCCATCAAAAAATGTTACTAAAGAGACTAAATTATGCGGTGTATGCCAACTACTTCCTTGCCCAAATATCCTGTCAGAAATTATTGTGTAAATAGTTGATTCTTATTGTAAGTTCCTTGAAGCAAATGAGTGTACAATTAGCATTGTTGTTTGCTCCTTAGAATCAGTAGATGACCCAATATGAGATGTATTTGGTTCTGTTGTATTCTAAGTGACACAAGTACAAACTGCTCTCGGAATAGCTTTTAACTTGACTGCAATTCAGTGTATATTTATTCTTGTGTAAAATAATGACAATGTGGAAATAAAGAGGGCAGGATTCAAACCACTGTGACTCCAGATACGTACTATTTAATCATCGCTACGGTACTCACCTAAAGCTTCAAATTTACACTTGATCTTGTGTGACCTTCAATCACGGCTACTAATTTGGCTATAAACTGTCTGCAGACATGTTACAGAGCATCTTGTGGTCATAATGTAATACATGATATTTACATTAATGACAAGACCATATTAAAAACCTCATCAGACTGAAATGGGTGCAATATGGTGTGTGATCATCAGCCTTCTCTTCAAATATGGACGCCTGCCTGGGCCTGCACATCAAGACGCCCCATGTGGCCTCATAAAGTGCGCTGTCTCCTCTACAGTTTAGCCATGCTCCAGCATGCCATAAACCAGAGGACTGCATCTCACCTGCTCCTGTTACACACTGGGCTATGTGATCTACCCCCGTCTGTCCATGCCTATTGACACTGACTATATTTAAATGTTGCTTTCTGAATTTGATACCTGCTGCGTAACCCCTGCAGCAGATAGGATTGGGGGATTAACAGGGACTTGTTTGGAGTTTGTACAAATACTTCCATTAAAAATCGACTTATTTGAAAAAAGAAAAAAACAAGCTGAAGAATCATTGTGTCAACATGCAAAAACATGACCATGCATGTTTTAAATAGAGCACAGAACCTTCCCCGGTTAGATATGCTGTAACTTCACAATAGTGATATGCTCCCTTATACTGTGTCAGCCTGATTAGCCACAGTGCAGTGACCAGCAAATGCTAATTATAGCAAACAAAATATGGATTGGGCCATTTTTAAAGGGGCAGGCAGTTGGGGAAAATGATGCCATGCTGTCCTTCAAATGGCAAAGAGGGCACAACACTCCTAAAATAGGCTTTGTGCTCTGGCTGTCTGTATTCTCTGAGTCAGGAATGACCATGTCAACTGTTGGATTACTGTTTTGAAAATGCTAAACAAAAGGCAGAAAATTTTTCAATTTTCAAATTCAATTCACATAAGGTTGTTGTTGCTATTATTGGTTAAATTATTATTAGGAGTAGTCCTAGTACTAGTACTAGTACTTGTGCTAGTATTAGTAGTAGTAGTAGTAGCAGTAGTAGTAGTAATAGGCCTAGTGGTAGTAGTAGTAGAGGTCTAGTAGTAGGCCTAGTAGCTGCAATAATATGTAGTAATATGTGTAATAGTAGCCTGGTACTGACCAGCATTGCAATTTACTGTTTTTACAATTAGCACCATTGCCTCTAGCAAATCAAAACTAACTGCCCGAATGACTTGATGGATCTCATATTTGGTCAATATATTCAGGCAATATATGCAGCCCAATGAAAATGGAAAGAGTAAAATTGGCACTAAAGGACAAAGGGACCCAAATATCTGGGAGTTTTTGTCTGTTGAAAAGTTGTAACAACTAATACAATGGTAATAGCTGATAGTTTCCCTCCCACTGTAACCTATACCGAAAGAGTAAGGCAACAGATATTGATCATGACCATGACCCGCCAGAGGGCCTATCTTTTGAAATGAATGATAGTTGGCCACAACTGACCCATTATGAAAGGTTATCAGGTCATCGGAGCACATCGACATGTTCTGCTGTACTTTTAAAAGCTATAGGCCATGTGATGACATCAGCGCAGATAAAACTAAGGCTGCTGGTTTCAGTTCAAACAGAGCTCACGCAGGCTGTGTTCCTCTTGCGCAGTATAGAATGCTTTGGATTTGTCACTCATACCGTTTTTACCTCAACCGCGTTGAAGTTGCATATTTTCACTGCTCATGAACAGCGCTCATTAAGCTCCTCAATTCTTTTCATGGTGTGGGATTTACATGAGGCAGATATCGTGTTGCTATCCACTGCAACAAGGGCATAAATAGACTGCATCAAATTAAACGCACGTGCTAAGCTTTATTATGGCGCATGATTATGAAACAAAAAAGCTGTCAGGTCTTGTGCTCCATTTCGCCCTAACACGAATGGGATTTAAATCAGCCAAAAAATGCTGATTTTCCGCGGTCGACAGACATCCTCCCCATGATCGCGCTACTGAATTGGCGTTATGAGGTAAATAAACGACACGCATGTCACCGCGGCACCAAGGCGTTTTAACAGGCTGTACACTGGGGGCGGAGTTTGACCCCTAAACTCTCAAACCATCACTAATCCCCAGCCGACTCTCTAGCAGCGCAAATCATTCATTGGTATTGCTTCCCGGAGGAAATGCCCACGACTGCACTGGCGAGACTACGGCAATGCTACCCTGTCCAAGTCTGGGATAGCTGAACAAGGATGGCGATTACAAAGCAACCGGGTTGAATTTTTTATCATTTTTTTATGTTGTGGAAGTTCAGTTTTCATAATAGCCCAGCCCTTATTCTAAGACGAAGACCATATTCGCACAGGATTCAGGCTATCTATGGACGTCGTACAGTTTTACTTATTTAATTTCCAAAGCGTCCGAAGAAGTTAAACATCTAATAGGACAACGGTCACAGCAGGAAAACCGACGGATATAACACCAGATTTTCCTAAATTAAGGTGAGTGTACACACGTGTTTTTGTCGTTCTCCTTTTGATACAAGCGCTGCGTTTTCAGTGTGGCTTTGAAAACATTGCAGGCTTGAAGGCTACGCTATTGCTCAGAGTTGCGGTAAATATAGAGGTCCCTTTTCGCACTGTAGTCTACTACGCATGCGTCTTAACAGGTGTAACACAAAGCATACCGCATAAATGCTGTCTGCAACATCACTGTGTTACATGACAAAGCAGTAGCCTAGACATTTAAAAAGTAGTGGTTGTGTCTATGAAGTAGGCTACTATTTGTCTCAAACTGCTAAAGGGAAAATAATCTAGCTGAATAGAATGAATGCTCTGCGTAAAGGTCCACTCCAAATAGGCTATTTAAACTTAATGTGTTATTGAAATCGTGCCCAATGGAGACCTTGGCGTACAGTAAGATCCTGTACACTACACAGTTTCTTCAGTACACAAATCTTCTGTCCCATTTCTGCAGATTGCCACCATAGATGTGTTAACTCCCATCTTGCTGCGACAAACCCACACTGACAACACTATAGCCTGTGCTACTAGTTGCTGGATCAAAATCATCTTTTGAACATTGATATGTTTAAAGCAGGACAGGCTGCTGTTTAGTCCATTGTTATTGCTTGTAAGTGATTATTTTCTTGATCACAAGGTCTCTATCCTCACTTTGTTTTTAGGGCCTATAGAATCATCGTAAAACTTAACAATGATGGCTAAACTTAATATCACACGTCGACTCGAAACGCAATGGAATAAAATGTGATATACAAAGTAAAAGACCTACTGTGATGACAGATTGCGGTGTAGATGTAATAAACTAACTTCCTATACAAAGGCCTGAATAAAGCTGCAATGGCTTTCTTGAATCAGACACCTACTCTCTTAATTGTTGAGCCACCGGGGATCCAGAGATTTTACATAACCACACAGGATTTTGAGGATGTGATTTCAACATGGTCTGAACTTTCACTGTGCTGTCTACATATAGATCAGCCTCTGTCCACTGTTCAGATATGACAGTGTTCTTTGGCTCTGTTAAGATGTGTGTGTATGATGCACAGAATATGTGGGAAGGAGCTGAATACCTCCCTTGGCATCCTACATAAAGTGCAGAATAGAACATTATGTAGTAGCCATGGCAATGCTGTTTAGAATACATGACTTTAAAGATGACTTGTACTACCTTTCTGATGTGACTGGACCTATTATTCTGGCCAGCCCCCATCTCAGTGTGCTAACATTCTACATATGTTAAAGGTGTAGTTAAGAAGTTTTGTAAACACATTTTGTGACAGTACATTCAGTAAATATTTTCTCATGGTTCACCAGCTCTCCATTATCCAAGTGCTAGTATGTTCTTATATTACCATGTCACTGTACAAATACAATGTAAATTGCGTTGTGTGAGAATTTTTTATCCAAACATAAACAAATGTAATGTCATCTAGTGCCACTGACTGTAACTTAATGCAAACAAGCAATAACTCAGGAAGAATCAACTAGGCTACATTTAAATTAGGGCCCACTACATTTTTGGCATTAGAACCCATGACATTTACTATATTAGCAATGACATTTATATTAGGGCCCACAACATTTACTACGTTTGCATTAGGACTAGGATGAGTTTTTACCTGAGAGCAGTGGACATGAAATGAAGCAGTGGCTAGTATGGAGCCCCATGCAATGGAGAAGAATTAGCTGAGAAGCAGGCCCAGGCGGGGTGCCCCTCTGCTTGAGGCTGTTCCTAAAGAAAGGGAGGAGTAGCCTCTACAGTAACACTCTGTATTAGTAAGAGACAGTGGAAAGTGAATCTGTTGAAAGAAAGATGTGTAGCAGCAGGTAATTAAAACTTTGTTCATAAGAAGTGCATAAGATTATCCCAACTCCATATTTTGGGATGGCCCATGTCCGCACCACTGTACCACTGATCCCACTGATCCCACTGAATGCTAATGATGCCATGCCGTAGACATGCCAGTGACGATGGCTGAGTGGGCCATGCCGTAGACATGCCAGTGACGATGGCTGAGGTTTTCACAGACTACTTAGGGCCATGCTGTAGGCTGCCAGAACTGACTCTGAGATACACTGTGTATGAAATGCTGTTCATTTGTGTCTGGAGGGGTATTGCTTGGTGTCTCTGAATGTGGCATGTGTCCTAACCCATCATGAGAGAGGAAGGGTATGATTCTGTGATGACGAACACCTCTGTCGACGTGTCAAGACTTTTCAAGGCGCCTTGGGGCCTAATTCAATGAAACATTGAGGGAGGAAAGTGCCTACTTGAAAACAGTAAAATTGTCATTAAGGCAGTTCTCTGCTCGTTTACTCCATTGGTTGGGCATTTGGGGGACTGGCTCTGCATAAAGGCTGAATGGAATGAGTATAAAGCGCTTGCTGAAGAGTCCCACTTAAGGATGTTTTAGGTCTCATTGCTTCGGTTATTGAGAGTTCTTGGTTGCACCTTCAACCACTTGGTTGGTTTGTAGGAGGGCCTTTGCTTTACGGATTTATGGTGCAACGAGCAGTGCATTTATGGATGCCCACAGCTAATAGTGGATTTCTGTTGTAGTCTGATTGCCGTGTAATATTAGGCCTAAATGGTCTGCTGCTGATGGACTAGTATGTGAAATCCTCTCTTAAGGCGCAGCAAGGAAATTAATACCATTCATGTACCTACATTCCTGTGTATATCTGTTTGTAATCACTGGTATAGTTCTGAAGCTTCTCCCAGTCTATCACCTACATGTATTCAGTTAAAACCCTGGTCTGGAAAAACTGGCGAATGCTTTCTGATGTTGCTTAAACAATTAATCAATTACACATTTGCAAAGGGCAGCTGCAGCTCCGATCTGCCGTGCGGCTGTTGTGCTTCAGACCTGCACTTGTTTCATTAGCTAAATCGGCAGCCGTGTCTACGGAGCTGAACGGCTTGAAAGATTAGCGGTTTTAGTGGACACTAACCTATTAACCCAGTTACAGGGCTCTGTTTTTCAGAGAAACTAGCCCAGGGTCCCTGCTTACAATTACTCTGATAGCAGAGGTGCTGTTAGAGGTACACTACTCACTTTCTTTCACCGCAAATGGGATTGGGCCTGAGCAACAATCAGTGGTCTTACTCATGAAGCACAATTTATTTTCACATGCCCCGGTATTTTTATTCTTCATAAAAATTAAGACATTCAAATGAGCAAAAAAATTACTACTAAATAATAATATAAAACCAAAATAAACAAACCAACAAAAAAAACTCAACTCCTAAACTAAATTACTAAAACAGTTGCGGAGCACACAGGCTGTGCTATAGTCTGTAGATCTGTTGTCTGTCACTGACTTGTAGACGTCAATGGGAAACTGGCTTTGAATGTCTGGGTTAGAGTGGAGGCTGTGATAGGGATGGGTAATGGGTTCATTACCCAGTGAGGAATTTATGGAGTTGGTACCTGCTGTCGATTAGGTTAATGCATGATCAACATCCTGACATAGTTTTCAGGGTGACACAACAGTTTGTCCAGAGTTAATTTTCAGGGTTTTTTTTTTTCAGTTTTTCAGAATTTTTTTTTTTTTTTTTGAATCTTATTGTAAATTTTTATTTTTATTTTGAAGCAATGTAGTGTTCATGCTTAGAGAAACTTCATCTGTATGTACAACCAGCCAGTGTAAACAGTGGTTGCTTGTTGAGATAGTGTTGTCTTGCTCTTTTAATCAATTTTTGGCTCAATTCCAGCCGTATCCCTTGTACCCAGAATGAGTTGATAAACAAAGACAAAGCTACTCATGTTAAACTCTTAAGGGAGTTAAAGCAACCCCCTAAGACGACTTCAAGAAAAGAGGATGAGTGCTTGTATGATATCATATCTTGGCCCAGTCCTTAATCTCTAATTAACATGGAGGTGAACCCAGTAATTCCTAGCAGAACTTGATGCAATGCCTAAAACTGACCTGGGAGTCTGTCCAGCTTAAATTATAATGTTCTGAAGTATTTGCAATAATTTGAGTTTCTTTGTAACAGTTAGTCATCAGTGTACTGTAAGTGTGTTTTGGTAATATATGGAAGATTAACACAAACATTTGTCTGATCTACACCTCTAGTGTTGGCTAATTTAATAAAATACTGTTTTAGAAATGACTATTCTTCTGTCCTTCTGTTTGGCTTTTTTGTTACCCTGACATTGGATTAACTGTATGCTTTTAGAATGATGAGATGAGAATGATACTGTATGCGTCTCTCTGCACAATAGCATTTGATTTCTTTACATTTACTTTCTTCCTCTGCCTCCCCCATAGACCGCCATTCTCTTTGTCATCACATGCTTAGCTGCTCCATCCTCCAACTCCCTTGTGGATGATCCTGCAAAGGACCTGCATTGATCGCTTGGACAGGTTCAGGAATTGACATGGATCCCTCCTGCAGCTGCCCAACCCCAGCACAGACTCTGCAAGACCTTTTCACACCAATGCTCTCCCTCCATCATTGGAGAGGGTGGATGATGATCAAAACGGAAGCTTCTGGAATGATAACGCAAAGCCATTCAGTTTAGGGTGGAATATGGCGATTATCCAGTAAGACTTTCAATGGAGACCCTCCTCTGCCCACAGTGATGCTTGCCACTCTTTTCTATGCTCTTTTCTCCCCCTACCTCCATGGAAATTCATGTAACCCACATGTATGCACGCACATGTAACACGTATGCACGCTTAAGGACCTCCTGTGGATCTATCCGGATCTAATTCTCTCAAGTTTTCCCGTCATCCACTGGACCCAAGTGTGCGGACACTCACCCATGCTGCCCATGGACCACGACCGGGCCAACCAGTACCGTTTACTGTAACTCTTCCTGAGACTCATTCCTGGAGGGGTGTGGGGCACAAAACCCAATGGCATGGGTGAAACTCTTCAAGAAGCAGGGTGGCAGTCTGGGAAAGACCTACCAGCCTGGCAGCATGCTCTCCCTCGCCCTCACCAAAGGCCTGCTCAACGAGCCGGGCCAGAACAGCTGTTTCCTCAACAGTGCTGTACAGGTTGGTTCCATGCACTTCACCTCTGACCATATATGTTTTGGCGAATGAGATCTTGGATGTCTTGATTAGCTGGTGAACAAGCTTGTGGATGATGGCAGATATACATGTACAGTATATGGGTGGAGATGCAATCAATCTGCAACCTGCAATCATGGATCCATTATTTCCATATAAAAACTGGGCAAATTGGCGAAGTGGGAGAAATTGGGGAAGAGGGCAAATGGTAAATCCAGATAAATGCAAAAGTTATGGCATTGGTATTGTTCTTGCTGTTTGTTGCTACATACATGTAAACAAGAAAACCCAACACATGCTGATGCATATAATGGTGCAACATACACATCAAGTATATTTTATTAGAATTGAACATAATCAGAGAGTTCACTACATCATGTATGAGGTGAATGATTTACCACAGAGACAGACACTCAGTGTCTGTGGTCTAATGGTTGTACTGTGCAGGTGTTATGGCAACTGGACATCTTCAGGAGGAGTCTGAGGCAGCTATCAGGGCATTTCTGTCTAGGGGATGCCTGCATTTTCTGTGCTCTTAAGGTGAGTGCTGGCTTTCCACTGGCCATAAGGGTTTCTCAAAGTCCACCTGCAGCTTAGCATTCTTTTCTTATGTGTAAGAGTTGACCATAAGAGTTAAGCCTAAGCAGTGGGACCTACAACAGAAGGAGTGATTCAGCACAGGGATTGATACAGTAGTGCTTTGCTCAGTTGTTGCTGTCGTAATTGCTGGTGCTTGTACATGAAGTGTAGTGTTTACAGCAATGTGTACTAATCCATTACAGCGCATTGAACCCGTCTGTCCCCTTGTCTCTTCCCACAGAGTATATTCAGTCAGTTCCAACAGAGTCGCGAGCGGGCGTTGCCATCAGACACGCTGCGCCACGCCCTGGCCGAGACGTTTAAGGATGAGCAGCGCTTTCAGCTGGGCCTGATGGATGATGCCGCCGAGTGCTTTGTGCGTTTGCGGCACTGTGGTGACCCCATTGCAGTGTTTATTTACAAAGCTGTGGGCATGGAAGGGAAGGGAAGGGGAGGAGGGAGGGAGGGGGGCAAGGTCAGGACTGTGAGTGTCCTAATGTGACCAGTGTCGGCAAAGTCACAGCACAACAATCTTGAGGCGGAGTGACTCCTCACTATTGTTTTTAACCCGCAGTTAGTCTCTGGTTGGGGTAAAAGTGCAGTTCCCAAAGCATCCAGCCACCCTTTTCACTTATGTGCACGATTGCATGAGATTGCATGAAAAGCTGAAGGCAAAAAAAATTTGAAATTTGAATCTTGAGGGACAGAGGTGCTTTGCTAGTATTTTCATGAGGGATGGATGTATTCTTGTGTTTACAGGAGAACATTCTGGAGCGAATCCATCTGCACATTGTGGCAAACACGGCTTCAGAGGTTTGCACCTCCAAATCCTGCATCACGCATCAGAAGTTTGCCATGACGCTGTACGAGCAGGTGCCGCAGACACTCTCATTCATTCATACAGTATTCATAATGCTCTTTACTTGACTCATCATTTTAGACAGGATTTTTGAGCGTGAGCTTCCTACTTTTGTACCTTTACTTTTTTTACGACTTTAAAATTGTTCCATTAAAGAGCAGAGAGAAGAGTGTTTTTAGAAACAGCTTTTTGAAGCACTGTCAGACATCTGTGTAATTGTTGTCATCCACAGTTTGTGTGTCGAAGCTGTGGCGCGTCTTCCGATCCTCTTCCTTTTACAGAGCTGGTGCATTATGTGTCTACAACAGCACTCTGGTAAGTGTGCTTGCTGTCAGCTGTGAATTTGCATAAATTGCGGCCAAATTCTTTTTCCTTCCAAAATTACTGACTTTCTCCTGCTCACGAGAGAATGCTGTATGACAGAGCTGTAATTTACTGGACGCTGTTAACGACATTTACACATATTCACAGGGGATATTTAGGGCACGTTTGTTAACGTTATGAGCCCATAACTGTGTTCCTGTGATATTTGTGTTGGGTTCAGCCAACAGGTGGAGCGGATCCTGGAGAAGAGTGACCGGCTGCGAGCAGACATGTTTGGGGAACTCTTGCAGGCAGCCAACACTATGGGTGACCTCCGCAACTGTCCTGTGAGTAAACTGTCCAATTAAACTCTCTTGGCTTGCTATGCTGATTATAAGTATTCACCCCTCTATAAGTGTAGAAGTGTTCATGTAACCGGCTGGTTGAATCAATTGAGGTTTACCCTTCT
>JASCIP010000088.1:3349725-3359891 GCA_034783695.1 Sardinella gibbosa | reverse complement strand
CAGCTACTGTGTCTGTCACAGTCCTTGACGTGAACGACCACGCACCTGTTTTTGGCAGCTCCGAGTACCACGCACAGGTCCGTGAGAACAGTCCACCTGGCACATTTCTCGTTCTGGTGTCAGCTTATGATCCAGATGAGGGGGTGACTGGGAGGGTGAAGTATGACATTGTGTCTGGAAATAATATAGGTCATTTGAGGCTAGATCCCTTGACCGGGGTGGTAGAGGTCAACCATACGTTGGATTATGAGGAGGAGTCCAAATATACCTTGACCATACGGGCATCGGATGGAGAAGACCATGGCAACAGAAAAGCGTCTTTTGCCGTCGTCTTCATTTCTGTGCAGGATGAGAACGACAACTCACCATACTTCACCTATCCCACTGTCAACTGCTCCGTGCTGGAGAACCAGCCTGCCTTTACCCCAGTGTGTGTGGTCCATGCTGAAGATCAGGACGCAGGGCCATTTGGAAGGGTCACCTACTCCATCTTATCCTCCTGTTTCATGGACTATGGCAGTGGGAACCCCGACAGGAAGGAAGCTTTTGCCATTGACCCTCTGACAGGGGACATTCACACCAGACAGACGTTTGATTATGAGCGCGAGAGTGAGTACTGCTTCGCGGTGGAGGCCCGAGATAAAGGCGATCAGGTGGCAACCGTCAGGGTGCAGGTAGACGTTGAAGGTATGGACGAGTTCAGTCCAGTGTTTACCCAGAAGCAGTATCGCTTCCTTTTGCCCGAGAACTCTCGACTAGGACACACCTTGGGACAGGTTGTGGCCATGGATCACGATGGAGGCATCGATGGGGCTGTGGAGTACTCCTTGGTCGAACCCTCACCGTTCTTTGGGGTGAACAAAACCACAGGTGCCGTCTTCATTTCCGGCCCAGTCTACAGAAGGAGAGGCAGCTCTTCCACAGAGGGCATGGTTGAGCTACGGGTGTTGGCCAGCAGTCCAAAGTTTGACTCCAGGTCGAGCTCTTGTATGGTCATTGTAAATATCTCGAACTCAGTCGAGGCTCTGACGGGGATGTCTTTGAGTGTGCAGACAGTCAGTCTCAGTGCGGCTCTCACCATTTTCCTCTTGCTGCTGATAAGCTTCGTGGCCCTTGTCCTCCGGTACAAGACCAAAGAGGCTGCGCTCAAGAAAGCAGCTTCCATTGCCGCCAACTTGAACCATGGAACTGGCACCTTTGGACGGAAAGGGGGCACTCATCAGAATGGTATAAATCTACATGAGATGCGAGGCCAAATGCGTGCCAAGCTGGACATCTCTCACCCTCTGCAGATGTCTGACGCAAGTCTCCGGGGCTCAGCGGAGGGCGAGACCGCCGAGGACCAGGAAATCAAAATGATCAACGAGTACCCATGCCTCAAGAGATCTGGGTCTGCCCTCAGCGACAAAGGATCCCAGGTAGTAGACTCAGGCCTTGCCAGGGACTCAGACCAGTTGTCTTTCCACTCGGAGGAAGCAGGGCATCCTGGCAGCTCGTCGTTTGCTGTGGGCCTGGGCTCAGGCATGGCCAGTGCTGAGAGCCTTCATAACTTCAAGGAGGAGGGAGGTGGCGAGGGGATGCTGCCACGTGTGCTGAATGTCAGGGACGTGGAGGAGACGATGAGAGGCTACATGCCACTGTCAGACAGCCAGGCGTCGGTAGGGGGGTCGCTGGCATCACTGATCTGTCCCGAGGAGCAGCTGAGGGGCAGCTACAGCTGGGACTACCTGCTCAACTGGGAGCCCCGCTTCCAGCCTCTAGCCTCTGTGTTCACTGATATCGGCTCGCTTCCTGACGAAGAGGCCACTGGACACAGCTCCGCATCGGAATTGGCCAGTCTGATGCGGCCCCCACCGCTCATCACCGCAGTGGCTCAGCCAGGCATACGGGCTGTTCCTCCCAGGATGCCCCCAAAAATGCCAACCCTTGGTAGGCGTCCATCCTACCCCAAATACGCCTACTCTCCACTGGGTCGTAACACAGGACTGACTCCCTCAGCGATGACACCCAGTTTCTCCCCATCTCTGTCCCTGCTCACCATGAGGACGCCCAATGCCTCCCCCGTGGTCTCTGAAACAGGTCTGGGAGGACGCACCAAAAACACCACCCTTCCGGGCAGTATCATCTGTGAGGGGGAAATACAGGTCTAACTCTCTGGGAGAACAGAACATTTAGCGTATTTTTCTCTTGAAATGAAAATGCTTCATCGTAAAGACTGGTTCGTCTCCATCTGGAATGTCACTTAAATGTGCATTTTCAGTAGTGAAGCCATAGTTTCATGTCCGATTCCTTGAAATGGCCTATGAAGAATGTTGAACGTTCATATTGGACCAGATGTTCTACCAGATGATGATGATGATGATGTCCTAAATGTCAGTGGTCCAAGGAGTCTGTGAAATTTTACAGTTTATTTTATATGAAATTGAAGTTTTATGTACCAGTGTGCTTTACCAGAGTATACTTTGATCATAGCAGGTTATTCAAAATGATGTCTATTTAGTGTCTGATGAGATCTATTTTTAAAAGGAAAGCTATGCATCACATGAATGCAATACTAGTTTTACAACTGAGCTCAGACATCAAGGCCAGCTACCACTGTCTTAGATGACTGCTCTGATGAAGAGATTCGATCTACCAAACTCTCTCATTCAGTCATCTGTCAGTGAGGGTGTAATCAGTTCAGCACTTGCATATTGAAGAAAAACACAGAGATCAAATGGTCTATGTTGTATTGTGTAAATCATTATCTCAAGAGGAATCACTTCACATGAAATTTGTGAGAAGAATCATCATACAATATTGCTTTTATTTCCTGACCCGTGTCTCAAAAAACATGGCTCCTCTCGAATTCACCTGGCAGACATGTCCATCAGTCTTATGAGGTGTTTGTAGACACATTTACTATGTTGTTGTACAGATGGGTTTCCAAGAATGAATTAAAAAAATGTTCACATTGACCAGCGATGTAGAGAATTTGCTGATGATATTATTCATGATGCTTCAACAAAAAACATATAAAAATCACAGTATAAAACCGTGTTGTGGCTACCAGCTACCAAAGACATACTATTAAAGAACTCTTTTGTACCTTTTCCATCCTGCTTGATTAACCATAAATAATGAACAAATTACATGTAGGCCTACTTGGGCTTTGAGACTACTGTAAAACCTCTAGCTTAAAAATATGCATACTTTATTTTTTAAATCCTGCCTCCTGTTGTGTGAGAATCAGCAGTTGTTGGAAAGCTGTGCTGTGAGATGGACTCAATTCATTTTGTTTAGTTAGTTTTTTAAACTGCACTTTATTGTACAATGAGTATTATTATACACTGAGTTGAATGATTTATTTTGGTAATACTAATGTCAGTTTGATAAATGTTTAATTGTTTTACTAATCCTAAATTAATGATGAATGGATGAATTCATGACTGAATGAAGGAATGGAATAAAACACATGTGTTGGACAAGTAATTGTGGTAATAAATGGGTGATGGTAGTTTGCTTTTTCTTCACAATGGTCTTTGAACCACTACAAAAATCATGCTGTTGATTTGTAGACAGCTGCTCCAAATTTTGGGCTATTATCTAATATTAACTCACACTGAGCACAGTTTTATGGTTTCAGTGATTGGAATGAAATTGCTACAGGGTTTTAGATTCCGGTTGTAAAAATCGGAAATGATTGTGATACTCATCAAAGAAATGCTTATATTGTACTTTAAATGTAAACATTATTGTACATATAACATTATAACCTTTTTAAACAAATTATTTCTTTGATGAGTTGATGTCAGTCATCACCATCATGGTCGCCATGACAACCCAAACAGTTCCACACCTCCATTAAGGACCATGTCTGTGCCTGGTTATCAGCAGACTTTTTTCATTTAGCAGGAACTTTTGTCTTTAATGTGTCTTTGGAAAATAACTCAGCATTTTGTTTCCATCGCCCCATCAGTCCATGTAGAACCCCATCTCCCACACAGCATGAATCCTTTTGTGGTACCCTTTAAACCAGCTTTAATGGAGGCCTGATACCAATCAATCATTAAAATCTTTGGCCAATCTGCTCTAAATTGTAGAGTAAAGAGTAAAGACCCCCCCACTAACACACAAACACAATGTGGTATAGAACTGAACCATTGGGCAAGCTTTCCCAGGGTGATGCTGCTGATAGTGGTGCTTGGGCTGCAGCTTTTCTGCAGACATGAAACATGTCATTAATTCTGTCACAGATAGAGTCCCTATTCCCAGACACTGCAAAGGGGATCACAGAAGAATTCACATTTCAGTCTTAAAGCTTTTGTCTGAATACTGTGGCCTCATGTGTCCTGTTATATCTGCACCATAAGGTCTAGTGAGGACTCTGAAAAATCATTTTGCCACTCCTAAGGAGCTGTTTCAAATTCCCCTGATCTTGGTCACAACTGCTTTAAGCATTGTGGCAGAGAACGAGCGGAAACAGTGCAATGCGGTAGTAAATATATATATAAATATAAAAAAGAATACGGCACCATTTGGATGACACATTGGTCCGTGTGTTTCAGATTTTCTGCCGTAACACCTCATCTTGTCCTAACAGACAGCAGTTGCGTCGGTTTGAAAGGACTCGGTTTGGTCTCTTATACTTTGTGATGCAAGTGTGAGGTGAACACATCACTGTGGGATATACTGTCTCCTGGGGTCCACTGGGTTTGTGCCTATACTGACACCAAGCTGATCTCAGGCTGCCACTGTTCTGTGATTTCCAGTGCAATTTCTCCTCAAAAAGCCCAAAGCTTTTTACAGGGGATCTTCCTGCCAAAGACCTGCATTTAAATATTACATTACGGTTCGTGTAGAACTTTCAGGGTTGTGCTTCCAAACTCAAAATGTTCAATAATGCTTTGACTGTCTTAGTTCCAAATGTTACTTGGGTATTATTTGATTACAGTGTAGAGTCCAAGTAGTGATGGATAGCAGACATAAGATACAGCCAGAAACAGTGTTGTGATTAGTTAGTAAATAGGAAAAAAATATTTCTAAAGCATGCACCTGTCTCCTTTGTTGCTAAGATTAAAGAAATGAAGAAAACATTTATGGCAAGATGCTATTCATGTCCCATTTTCAAATAGTGCGCCTCTACTACTACTGCTCTACTTTTACTCTTAAACAATTAAGCTTTAAATATTTTATTTTATTACTTTTTAACCCAGCAATCCAGAACAGATAACTAATATAACTACACTAACTACTATAACTACTACTATAAGTACTCTTCTTACAGCCGTTCAGTTTATAGCAGCAGTGAAATTGTTGTTAAAAAGAGACCAGAAAAGGTTTGGACAGGAAATGTCTACAGTATATAAAATATATAGTATGTCTCCATATTATTCCGATTTGTGCTTCGTCCAGGTTTCTAAAAACTTAAACCCATGCTGATTAATGTCTTGAGAAGCATTTTGTCAGTTTCAAGCCTAACAACAATCTTTCAGCTCAGAATCTACTCTCTGAAACGGTCATCTTGTGTAGCATAAATTTTCATTTAAATAGAAGAGTAATATTGCCTTTTGTGGTAACGGCATACAAAAACAATCATCATCTTGTATTTTGGGATATTATGTCACCACATTCAAGTGTATCAGAAAATGTAAATGTAATTTAATTATAATCAACATACATTTTTTCCAGATAAGGCCAAGAGTCATTAAAAGTGCCTTATCTCACTAGACTGTCAGCGAAATACAGTTTTGTCAGTTGCAAGGGAGGATATAGAACACCATAATGAAAAAAGATGACTTTCTCAGAGCTATACTTAACGGATACACAGAGTACAAAAATAAATGGCCTTAAACAAGATTTAATTTCCATGGAACATATTTCTATCAGGATTTAGCTGTTTTGTCCACAGTAATGTTATCTTTTGCCAGGAAGCCTTTTTTAGTCTTTGAGGTCTTGGATTATTGTGATTAATGGCTATGTGCTTTCATGCTTTGTGCAAGCCTGTGTGTGTGTGTGTGTGTGTGTGTGTGTGTGTGTCTGTGTCTGTGTGTGTGCATGAAAGAGTAGGACGGCTGTGTGCTCACAGTCCTACCTGGCAAGAGTGTGCTCCATTTTGCTGTATGTACTGACATCATGCTCTGTCCTCCCGCAGTCTTTCCCTTCACCTCATTCCGGCTTTCATGGTACTTTATGACTGGGGGTTAAAAGCTGAGTCAATTACTGTAAAAATCTCCCTGGAAAGGCAACAGTACAAAGGATTAGAAGGATGTGTAGAACTTTACAACAGTTAGGTCCATTCAAACTATTCATTAATGTCTGATTGGATGAGCACAATTCCATGAGTCTATGGCTGAACCTCAGCTCGTAAATAAAGGCCTATACTTTACCAACCCCACTGCCACTCATGGAACATTACTTAAATGTCCAACTTGTATGAAAGACTGCGTACTTACCCAGCATTCCATTATTCTGTTCTGGAACTGAACTTGTTTTAGACTCTGCCAGTCAGTGTCAGCCAAGTGTTGAGTTTAAAACCCTCAATGTCAGAAAAACCTTCTAAATGTAAAGATAATGTTTTTGTTGGGTGCTGAGTATTTCCAAAAAGCGTCTTGCCGAATTGGAGAACTCAAGAGGGGCATGGGAATTCTTAGTTCCTCACCAGTTTTTGCCGCAGTATCTGCTTCAAAATCTTTCATTTTGTGAAGTTAAGGCATCCTTTTTACCCGCTATGCACGCAATATTTTTGAAACCAAAGATTGACTTTGGTCTAATTACATAAACTTGTGCTCAAGTTAGGGTTTTTGGTTGGAGTTTCCCTAAAAATGAAACTGTTGGAAGGTTATCTAGAGCTTAAGAGAAAATTATAAACAAGGACATAAAATACAACTTGGAAATAAAAAAAAACCAACTGCATTCATCACATTTCAAGGCAAATATTGTAGCAACTTGCCTCCCAGTAAGGCGTGTTTATTACCTTTTCACTCTAAGTGAATGTTATAAAATAATTCCCAAAGTGTGAGTTCATCTGCTCGGCCTTGTTAAAGAGTTTGGCTCAGCTTAGCCTTTGGGCAGCATATAGGGGTTGGCCTGCCTTCAGCGAGAGATCAATGGTGGCTTGAGAGAGCCTCTTATGTCATGATTTGAAAAATAAATATGCCCAAACATGAACATTACAACCCATATAAAATAAACAGTAACGGCACAGTCTTCTTGCAAAGGGTTTTGTTTTGTTTTGTGAATCCTGTAGGCTAGTCTGAGTGCTAAATGCGAGCCAGGCTGAGCCTGAGACAATGTTTAAAAAGCTCCGCTCAGCCGCCCTTCCACCATATGCATTACTCTCTTCTTGCATTTGTGGAGAAGACTGGAATTATCCAAATTTCATTACACTCTGGAAACCATGCCCAATGAGAAGAAATACAGTCTAACCACGCCAGTGTAGCAGATGATGAGTGCTGGGAGGTCTACTGACCTGAGCACAGTGTTTTCAGACAGCACAGAGCCATGGCTTTGGAGATGAAGGTAGAAGAATGGGCCACGCCGCGGAAAGGCAAAAGGAAAAAGGAAAAGGAAGGCCCTTGCTCTCAAGAACTGACCCATCTGTGTTTGATTTCAAAGCGGTCAAAGGCATGAAATGCAGATAAATGACAGAGCCTCTCTAGGTTTCTCTGCCCCAGCAGTAATCTGCCCACCGTCTCTCAGCGCTACTGTACAAAGCTAAATAAATGCTGGCCACCCTTCCATAAATCACTTCTCTTGAAGCCCCACTCAGGGATCTTTAACATATGGAGTCCTGTGAGTCAGGATGTTTTCCTCTAGCTTTTGTGTTTTCTCTCTGAGCTCAGAAAGACCTGGAGGACTTTCATATGTGGCCCGAGTAGCAGTCCTGGACTGCCTGGGGAATAAAGCTCTAGCCTGCTTTCTATATGGTAGCCTACTCACGTAGCTCTGACGCAGAAAAAGAACTTTGCTAATGAAGTCGAAATATTTTGCTCAGACATTAAATCTTTCAGTAGACTAAACTTGGACAGTCTGTCTTTCTAATGGGCTGCTCTCTAAATCTCTAAAATCTAATTACTCCCTTGGAAAGGTGTGTTATTGACCATATTACATTTTTTTGAGTAGGCAATCATTTATCCACGTCCATAATTGACTATACCCTTGTTGCATGCTTTGGAAAGTATGTTTTGTAAAAGTAATGGTGGAAAATGATGCTGCCTGCCTGTTGCATAGCGAGTGTATTAAATCTCAACACATTTCCATTGTAAGCATTAAATTGGTGTACAGTACATGAGGCCGTAAACGTTGTGTGGGTGTGTGTGGGGTGCGCACTCTGTAAATCTGTGTTAGTGGTTACATGGAACGCTACTTCAAACAGGAGAGGCAGTGCACTTCCCTCTGAGACTGCAGTTGGATTCAGGGGCCTTATCAAAACCATGTGGAACATCCTTTCTATGATTCTCAGATGTTGAGCAAGCGTTCTCGGAAACTTGGGTCGAGCACGCCGTGAATGTCTGGGCCTTATCACAGAAAATAGACTCCACTGAGCCCCGACTGCTTTGTGTTTGAAACTGCTTAAACAGTTCGATCATTAAATACAATGGAAAATTAGTTTGACTCTCGAGTAGAGAGTGTAGATCGTCTGGCCTGTTTCCAGCATCCAGAAATAATGGTGCCAGAAGTGACACCTCGAAGTTTGCGGGCAGTTGAAATAGATATTAGAGCATGTTTAATACTGAGGTGTTGTTTCTGGGTTATGGGGAAGCATCAGGTGTTGAGCACAACATAGAAATCGATGATCGATTTCTGGTGATGGAATGGTATCATAACTGTTAGACTACACTCAGTGGTGGACTCAGAATTTGTTGCCTAATACCAGCTGTTCCACGCAAGAGTAAAATGGTTATTTCTTGTGGTCTCTGAATATAGCATGTAAGAGCCTTTTGGACGTACATCCATCTCCGAGACCACAAAACAGATTTTGCCCAAAACCAGCAGGACAGTGGGGAGCATATCTGGACAGGGGGTGGGCAGTGAAGCAGGGAAGCTGTATGGATGTTTGGAAAAGCCCGGAGCATCATTTTTTAGTGCTAACATACCGCTTATGTGTTTGTTGGCCGCGCACGTAAAACAAAAGCACAAACAGACAAAGGACTCATACACAGTATGGAGCCACGGAGGAGCCCTTCCACTCCTCCAAACTGTTGGGAGATAGAGACGTTCTGCTCTCCTGCTGTCTCAGATGAAAGTATGTTTTTCATTTAGGTTTTGTTGTAGCATTAAGCATATGTACATATACTTTTGTTTATGATCAAGCAGGAGTGTAAGCAACACAGCAATGTATTGTAATGTGCATGGAGCTACAGCATGTCCTTTTTGCTGATATAAGTCATGAAGCTTGATGGAAATTATGGTCCCCCATAGTTTTTAGGCATGGACCTCAAAGGTACTATTGTTCTGACTTCCTTGACCTCTGTGTCTGTTCAGATGCCAGTGAATGATATCATACAGGATTGTTGTGTAGTGGGATACAGGTCCCTGCCATTCAACCAGAGATCATGTACCTAGTTCTTCTGAGTAATTGTATTGTGAACAATCTATATAACCCACTGCTGATGCAATGCATAAGCTTGTGCTAGTGTCAGCAGTTAGCTCAACTTACTACAGTACTCAGCTCAGGCTTTCTGTCCTCCTCAATACCTCTCAATTCTGATTCAGGCTTCTCTGGATCTCTGGACTTACTGTGGCTCCCCCTTATCTCCATTCTTTGAGAAGGTATTTGGTGGTAACTTAGGAGGTCTCATGCTAACCTCTGCACTCCCAGTCCCAGACCCTTGGAGTCTGAATACCCCAGAGGAACAGCAGGGTAGGGGGCACTTGTCTGGGAGGCCTCCAAGCCCAGTGTTGCTTATTTCCCATGACTGATGAGCCCTTGGCAGGACTGCTAGGCCAGCACATGTGCTAGATATCCCAGCAGGAGATGTGTCATCCTGTGGAGCTACATGTCAAAAAAGACCAAAGAGACCACAGTGATTTACTCTCAACCAGGTTAAAATGCTTTCCCTTGACACGTGTTTGTGTGTGTGTGTGTGTGTGTGTGTGTGTGTGTGTGTGTGTGTGTGTGTTTGGAGGCAGAGTAGGATGTCCTTATCTGTAGGTCCACTCCCTGAAAAAAGCATCATGAGCAA
>JASCIP010000088.1:3244006-3256476 GCA_034783695.1 Sardinella gibbosa | reverse complement strand
TCTCTCTCTCTCTCTCTCTCTCTCTCTCTCTCTCTCTCTCTCTCTCTCTCTTTCTCTCTCTCTCTCCCTCCCTCCCTTCTCCTTTATCATCTGCAGATTCCTTAATTTCCTTCGGGATTAATAAAGTATCTCTGTCAATCTATCTATCTATCTACCTATAGACTCCCGGAGATCGACACGGCCCTGCAGGTTCTGTCAGACATCCTGCAAAAGCTGACCCACCAGAAGGCGTCTATAGAGGAGGACATTCACGCGGCATTTGACGAACTGCAGAAAACGCTCAACGTGCGCAAAAGTGTTCTGCTCATGGAGCTGGAGGTCAACTATGGGCTCAAACAGAAGGTTTGTGGCTGCTGAAGTGTGGCATGGAGAGACTAATTTGACATTGGGTATAATCAGTGCAGTAGTCCTCTGCCCTGTGGCATTCTGACATTGTTCTGTTTGTTTGGCACTGTTATGAATGACCTTGTCATGTTCACACGTCCCAAGCTTATCAATTTGTGCTCCCTTGTGGAATTTCTTTGCGAAATGAGATCTCATTACTTTGTTAGTTATCAATTCATCATGTCAGGTATGAAAATGACTATGTTATCTTCAGTTCTCTGCTCTCTCTCTCTGTATTCACAAGAAATATGCCATTATATTACATAGAATATTCAACATCATTATATTACATACAATATTCAACATCTTTGAATAAACCAAGTCCTCATACAGTAGATCTGAGAAAGTAAATGTGTATCACAGAACTTGTTGAATGTTTTATTCATCTTGAACACGTCCCATACAGTCCCACCTTGTGGTCAGTGAGCCCGTCTCATCTGCAGTCGTGGTTTATCTGCAGCGCCTGTTTATCCCAGCCACACCAGCCATTTTGGCTCCCCGTCTCAGTGGCTCAGCTGTGCAGCAAAACAATCAAAGTGATAGTGAATCTGGGAAGCCGAGGCCGGCGTGACGTAATGTGCTGCCATCCCAGCCTTTCACTGTCCCAGTGTGGAGCCCTGGCAGCCTGCTCCTGGTCACATGGGGGATGACTCACGCACTCGCTCACCCAGGAGAGGGTGTGCCAGTCAGTCAGCCAGTCAGCCAGCCAGTCAGCCAGCCAGCCAGTCAGTGGCTTTGAGCTCCTCTTATCTGCGCGCTGTACGCGGGGAGTAAACAGTGACGTCTGTTTGTCTGTGCATGTGCCTGTGAGTGCCACTGAGAGTCTCCTCCTGAGAGTGACACTGAGAGTGCCTGTGTTGCACTGCTATTTAATACAGTAACAGGAGCCACAGTACTGTACAGTAAGCTAGCAGGGTCGGGTAGCGCTATGGCGTCAGTGGAGGAGGAAGATGCAGGCAACGAGGTTGAGGTGAGTTTGTTGTTCGGCATTTATAACCGGTTATCATGGGGAATGGTGATGGGACTTGGGAAGCTGCTTTGTTTATCTGAAGTGAAAGTGAAATACTGTGGAAGTATGTTGGTGATCGGGCTCCTGTGAAGCGAAGCCAGTGGGTTTTTTAGCCAAATGCGCAGCTAAAGTGTCATCTATTATGCAAAAACAAACTGCAGTGGGTCAAAGTGCGGAAGCCCAGAGTTGTAAATTCTCTCTCCACTGCCCCACTTCCAGAACGAACGCACGATTCAGAATTTACTTCTGGTTTCATTTTTATGAATGTTTTTGACTTCAATTTTCTTGCTTTCTGATTAATCTGGAGCTGTTTCCAGATCAATCATCCTTGCATTGTGTAACTGTTTAAATAACACCATTAACCTCAGTAATACCTTTACCTTAACATTCCTATTGTGTTGTTGCACTATATGGCCAATAAGTCCAACTTGAACTTGAACTTGAACATCAGTCTGCAGGTGTGTGTGTGTAGCTGACAGACTGGAAAGTTCAGTGTACAGTAGTCATGTGTTTTGTGTGATTTGTGTGTGTGTGTGTGTGTGTGTGTGTTACTCAAGGTCCTCCAGGCCCAGTTGGACTCACTGCTATCGGGGAAGGAGAGCATCAGCAGCAGCTGCAGCTTCACTGAGCAGACACTGAGTCACGGCTCTGAGGCCGAGGTGCTGCTCGTCAAGAAGCAGATGAGCGAGCGCCTGCGCGAACTGGCCAATCAGGAGCTCCCGCTGCAGCCCGAAGAGAACAACCAGCTGGATTTTCTTGTGGAGACAGAGGGCCTGAAAAAGTCCATCCACAACCTGGGTGCCATTGTTACCACCAACGCCGTTGCCGCAGAAACCGTCGCCACCGGGGATGGTCTGCGGCAGTGTGTGGTTGGACGACCCTCCTCCATCACCGTGACAACCAAGGACAAGGATGGAGAGTTGTGCCAAATGGGCAATGCCTGCCTCGCGGCGGAGCTGGCCTCTCCAGATGGGGGCCTGGTTGACAGTGGGGAGGTGCTGGACCACAAGAACGGCACCTATGAGTTCCTTTACACGGCACCTCGTGAGGGGCGCTACACGCTCTCGCTTCGCCTCTACGACCAGCACATCAAGGGCAGCCCCTTTACTATCCGTGCCACCAAGTCCACCGACCTCCTGCTCAATGCCAACGCAGTGGACGGAACCAAGAAGCGTCTGAAGTCGCCGGGTAGCGGGCACGTGAAGCAGCGTGCCATCAAGCGGCCCGCCAGCATGTACAGCACGGGCAAGAGGAAAGAGAACCCCATTGAGGACGACCTCATGTTCCGCATCGGTATGGCCAATCCTCTGTCACTTTTAGACCAAGGATTGTTTTTATGATTGTCTACAAAAGTGTGTGGTGTAGTTATTGTTGACTGGGGCTTCGAGCATTATTATTACTGATTAGAAAGAAGGACTTCTGTCCGTAACCATTGTGTAACTGGAAAAGACAGGGAATCATTTATCTTAAGTATTTGTTTCAGAGAACGACTCAGTTTATTGTAGTGTTATATTCCTTAATAATAATTTCATATTTTTAGCTGGTGTCCACAGATGTCACCTCTGGGGTTTCATACTGTATGTTGATCAACTCTTGCGGACAGTTAAATATTTCTCAGTAATATTGAATTGGAATTTAAATTTGTGTTTCCAGGTACAAAGGGAAGAAATAAAGGGGAATTCACCAACCTGCAGGGAGTTGCAGCATCCTCACTGGGAAAAGTCTTAATAGCAGACAGCAACAATCAGTGCGTTCAGGTACAAAGATCATTTCTTTATAAGTCCTCATTGATTTAGCCTCTGATAATAGTAATTGAATAGAATAGCCTTTTGCCAAGGGACAAGGAGGGCAGATGCACCATGACTCTGCACAAATAGTTTGAATAACCAATCTGAGTGCGTTGCCATGGAGACCAAATTGTACCGCAGGAATTCAATTTTCATCACAATTTGTATGCTTGTTATGTTGTAACTGTGTTCATTTCAAATGTCTTGTACTCCTCTTAACGTTTATGGTTTCTTGTCAGATATTTGCAAATGATGGACAGTTTAAAAGCCGCTTTGGAGTGCGGGGGCGTTCACCAGGGCAACTGCAGAGACCCACAGGTGTTGCAGTACACCCAAATGGTGACATCATCATTGCTGACTATGACAATAAATGGGTCAGCATCTTCTCAAGTGAAGGGAAATTTAAGGTAAGTTTGCCAAACTGATTAAAACTCCAAATAAACAGATGCTAACTAAAGCATTAAAATACTAAATACTATGCCAACGCCTACATTTGCAGTGTGTTCATGTGAAGTAAATGCTGTTTGTCATAGCCATAAATCACAACTTGAACAACAATGGATGGTAGCCTACATACTGAAATATACAGTACCGATGAGTATTCAACCCTGGTGTTTGAATAGGCCTATCGGTTCATAATGAAACATTAATGGTTGGTGTTGCATCACCTGTCTTAACACTCGGAATGTTGGAATGTTTCTTTTCAGGCAAAAATCGGCTCTGGGAAGCTGATGGGACCTAAAGGGGTGTCGGTAGACCGCAACGGCCACATCATCGTCGTGGACAACAAGGCCTGCTGCGTGTTCATCTTCCAGACTAATGGCAAATTAGTAACCAAGTTTGGAAACCGTGGAAATGGAGACAAACAGTTTGCAGGTATTGTCTGAATACAGTACATGTTTTTGATTGTCCCCTTCTGGTCAAAGCAATGACTTGTGAACATTCATCCTGTTTGAACTGAATAGTGAATGTTATTCTCCCCTCTAGGTCCTCATTTTGCCGCAGTGAATCAGAATAATGAAATAATAGTCACTGACTTCCATAACCATTCTGTGAAGGTAAGCCTGCATGCGCCACTCATTATCATGCCATTGTCAGACACACATTATCATGCCTGAGTAACTACAACAGATTGAAGTTCATCATGTCTATGCCTGCAGGTGTTTAATCCAGAGGGTGAGTTTCTACTGAAGTTTGGCTCCAATGGTGAAGGGAATGGGCAGTTTAATGCCCCTACTGGAGTGGCAGTGGACATCAATGGCAACATCATAGTGGCTGACTGGGGCAACAGCCGGATACAGGTGAGGTTCACTTGTCTCAGGTTGTTTGATTTAAATGCTTTTGATTCAAAACGTCCACACTTGTTGCTGTGTAGAAGCCAGTGGAAATATTGCCCTCAGTCACAGAACATTGTAAAGATTATAATTATTTTTCTGCTAATTATTTGTAGTCCACTGATGCTAATGACTATCAACATTATTCAACCTGTTGCAGGTGTTTGATGGCAGCGGCTCCTTCTTGTCCTACATCAACACTTCGGCGGACCCTCTTTATGGCCCTCAGGGGCTGGCCCTCACTTCGGACGGCCATGTTGTGGTAGCAGACTCTGGGAACCATTGTTTCAAAGTGTACCGCTACCTGCAGTGACTTATGCCTTGCACACCCCCACCCCCACCACCACCATCACCACCACCACCACCATTCCTTTCCTGTCGATTTGCACTTTGCCAGTGGGACGCCTACACCTATCCCCCAGCACCAGTCCTCAGCCATTTCACCAGGGTCCCCTAGCCACCTTCTTAGTAGAGTATAGGTCGTGCTCTGAGAGAGGTACCTTGCCTGAGGAATACTGCATAGAAATTGTGTGAATACAAATATCTGCTACATGCACTAGTGTGGACTCTACGAGAAAAGAACAGCGCTTTCAATCCAGCCTGTGTTTGTTTACTGAGCTTTGTGGGCACAGCATTCATTGTATGACATTCTCTAGCGATTTTTAGGTCAAAATCACTCATAACATCACTTGTTAAGTCTAAAGTCATTTTTGTGTGGACCTCGTTCCTTCTATCACTAATAATAATAATAATAATAATAATAATAATAATAGTAATAATAATAATAATAATAATAACAACAACAACAACAATTATAACTGTGTTTGCCCCGGATGACAAAGTGGATTTGAAAGTTCTTATTGTTCTTAAATGTTGTTACAGCACTTGCTAGAACAAAGGTGATAATGAAACTAAACTAATAAATCATGTAATTGAACCCTAAGTTCACACCTTTAGATTTACTTTATATTATGTTAACTTGGAGGCTTTCACCATTTACAACTCAATTATTGCTGGTAATATTTATTGAATTGATAGTGATGGTTACAAAAAGAATACTATCTATTGTCTGGTGGCAGAATAAATATCTGGAAATTCTGTAGAGTCTATAGAATCACCAGAAAGGACACAAGGACCATTTTCATGTTTGACTTAATATGATGTGTAACAATGAAGTCTCCACTGTGCGGTTTTGTTTTTGCCTGGTTAAGACTGGAAGAGTTTTGTCCAACACACACACACACACACACACACACACACAGACACACACACAAGCCCAACCTCAAATGTATACATTCAGAGACACAGCATGTCTGAAAATGTCAACAAGTACCGCAGCACATAATGGAGCAAATGTCCAAGCCACACACCTGCGGTCACAAGAGCTGTAGACGTCTGATGGGTTTGGGATGTAATTCACATGCTAGTAGAGCTGAAACGGCTATGAATTTCATTGTGTTACTGTTGCAGAAGATGCGCATGTGTGGTTGAGTGATTGTGCACGTAAGACCATTAGAAATGCAACTGCAATATGCAGCAAGTGAAGCACTTATTGTAGCTCTTTGTAAGATGCAATGAGCACAAGCTTATTTTGGGGGGTGATGGGAGGGTGTTTTTTTGTCAAAGGATGCTGTATAATATGTATAGTGTTTGTGATAGAATTTAAACAAGCAATAGAGGTTTCTTTCATGACTTTTTGTGACAACATTGAGCTATGGCAAATGGTCGTGGTTGAGGGAAGAAAACTGTATTCATTTATTTTACCGTAATAATGAAAAAAGGGACAAGCTATCACCTCTGCTTTTTAAACTGGTATCAGACATATTATCAAGCTGATTTAACAGGGTGCAACTGTAGCTAAATATTTTCTGTACATTCAGTCTGAATAATCCTAAGTCAGTGAATGCTTCCTATCATAGGAAGTAGTGAAAACATAGCAAAACATTTTGAATGCGTACTTTGCATGTGTATATTGGTTTTCTGCACAATAGGATTTTATTTTCTTGTTAAATTATTTTATCTCATTTGTACAGTGACTGTGATGCCAAATGAAAAAAAGTGCCCATAGAGAAACAGGAACTTTTTTGATATGAAGATGAGTCTGTGTCCTCCACATTTGACTTGATGTTGTTTGTATTTCATCCTTTGTGTAATATTTTAGGACTTTTTCAAACAACTGTTATGTAGAATCAACTTGAATGTTGCACACCTATGCTCTTTGAAACAGCCTTAAAAGAATAGGCCTACATTTTTTCACACATTCCAACTTAAGAATAGCTCTTACTGACACAGCTCCACTGTATACATCTGTTGTCTAGTCCACAGACACTTGTAGGCTCAGTCAGCCATTTCCCCCTCTGGCCATATTGTGCTTGCAGTGTATGATCACAACTACCTTACTCTGTGACCTATAATTGCTTTGTCTCCCCATCACTCTGCACAGAAATAAATGCAGTCTTTGAAGGCTTGTTTTACATTGTCTTTATTTTGGACCTCTTCTCAGGGCGCGGCTATTTGCTGTATTTTCAGAGGAGACTGGAGTAATGAATCTAAATAGTCTATACAACAACCAATAAATGTTAGGTCTGTATCATTTTTATTACTTATTGACAGAGGAGGGCGCTAGAGATCTGCAAAAGAATAGAATGGTTCACGTGCACTTCAGAAGCGCCTGTACCTGATACGCCGCGGGAAAATTCAAGTCCAGTTTACCCTAGTGAAGCAAGACGTTTTGGAAGTTAAAATGGCAAGTACCTCGTTTTAATGTGGCTTCTTTATTTCTGAGTGATGTTTATGTGTCACTTTCATTCACACACATCACAATTTGAGTGGAGATTACTTTCGTTCGATAGCTATAAAGTTGTGTAAAGCTGCGCACAGCTAACGTTAGCCAAAAGGGTTAGCTGCTTGGAGCTTGTATCATGGCTTGTATCGAAACGACCTAAGATTTGTTATAACGTCGTTCTAAAACGTTAACTGTTACCCTCTAACATACAAAAGAATGAACATAACTGCATAGTTTATACCCTTCATATTCTGTTGGCTACGTTTATTTTTGCAGAATCTACTGTAAACTTGTTTTTGGCCAATCCGTAGCTTTTTGTTGACAAGTCAGCAACGATAACTGTCTCAGCGCATTTAATGTCCCAAGTTAACATTATAAAACACACATGGCATTGCTAATGGAAGTGCAGCAGCATATTAGTTATCAGTCTGTTGATTGCGAGCGTTCAATAATGGAGGTTGTTTCTGTTCTTTTTTCAGAGAACATTGCATAGGAAAATGCGTTCTAAAAACGATCGTTCTTTACGGTAGAACCAGTTCCCGTAGTGTAGTGGTTATCACGTTCGCCTAACACGCGAAAGGTCCTCGGTTCGAAACCGGGCGGGAACACATCCCTTTTCCTTGTTGACATGACTGATCCCAAGAATAGAACCATATCAAGTTGGAACGGCCATAGAGGGAATGTGAGGGAATATGAAGGAAACGAACGAGAAGAGAGGGTCATGAGAATAACACAGTGGAGTTGAGAAGATAATAGTTGAGTATGAATATAAATAGCAGATGAATGCAGTTGACCTGGTAATTAAGGATACTCTATTTGGAATAGTGAAGAAGGCAATCATCACAAGGGTATCCACTTACCTAGCTATTGGAGCCAGACCTTTTTTGCAGATCTAATGCCTGCTAAAGAGGGTCAAGACTACTGGAAATTGAACAATTGCATCCCCTAGTGGAGACAGACCAGACATTAATATTCCCATTGAGTGCCTATGATGTATCTTTATTCTTCAGTCAAAGAAGAAGGGGTTGAGTCTGGAGGAGAAACGCAGTCGCATGATGGAGATCTTCTTTGAGACTGTGAGTTCTTTGTTTTTTTTCATGGCTTTATTGGTTGTTTCTATTGTGTGTTCTCTTGAGTAGGTGTTGTACATGTGTGTGCATGCACCCCAGCTTCCCTAACCACACATCTCTAATTCTGCTTAAAGGGTTTGTTGCAGGTTAAATTTGTCAACCAAATTTGTTAATCAAAAGTAGTTGATAATCTGCAACACGCCCTTTAATTTTTAGATTGAGTGGTTACATCTATGTTGTTTCACGTGGATGTTTTGCAGCAGAAAGAGTGGTCCCCAAGTTAAAGGTGAACTAAGAGATCTTGCATGGTTCAGTGCAATTTCATTTTTGTTTAAAACCATAGACATCTCCCCTTGATCAGCTTGCTGCCTGCCCCCCCCTGAATACATTATGAACAAACACTGGGGGCAGAGGCTGTGCACCAAAACATAACAAACCATGTTTCAGCCAAACACCAACAAGATGGTTAGGGGAGGTGGTGGGGCATAGAGAGCATACACATATGGGTGGGGGCCAGGGACAAAAATTGATTTAGTAGTGTGAATTTGAGAGTAGTGTTTTGTTTGTTTACGTGGAACATCAATAGAAGTGACATCAGTCATTATCTCATAGTCCACATTTAAGACAGGGCAGTGAGGCCTGAAACACCCCCTCTGTCCATAAGCTGCACACTCACATCTCTTTCCAAACCCAAACATATGTGGGGGCAGACATAGTAACAACTGTAAGTGTAGGCAGTTAACTCACTTTAGTACTTACTCTCACTTAGACAATTTAACTGAAAGTGGTATTCATTAGACATTTTGAGCACACAAGGTCACTCATGTCAAGTTGGCAGCAGGTCTGCTACTAGAAGTGCTTAGATTTTGGGATGCATTTCAACATGCTGCAAACACATCTGCAGTCCACTACATGGATCATGTCAGGACATTTGGTGTCACTTAAATGCCATACTGCCACTACTTTCAACACTACTCTGCCATTGTGAGATTTTTTTTCTGTCAAAACAATGCAACAGCGGCCTTGTTTTACAACACAGATCCCTCAGTTTACTAATGACCTAATAAAATGAACTTGCGTTTTTCTTAAACAAGTGCTTGTTCTCATCAAAATGACTCTGAACGCTCCATACCTGCTCTATACAGAAAGTAGTACAGCAGGGTTGGTGTAGTACTTACAGTAGCTTAGTCACTTACTCATCACTGTATAGGCTTAGTTACTTGTGTAGCCAAATTTCAGCTTTTTTTGGGCCATAGTATCATTCATCACAATGTTCTATGTTCTATTGTGTTCTACAATGCTCTACTGTACTGTGCTATTGAAGGGGACATCACAAAACCCTTAGAAGCTACTGCGCTCTGTGAGATGACTCTGCCGTAACTAACTATACGCCAGTGCACTAAACTATACCTTTTAAAATGCCAGTGTCTTCATGGCTTTTTATTCAACAGTTCCTTGAAACAGAGTTAATTTACATTTCATTTAAAGCTTATGATCACTTTTACACCTCATCACAGTCTATGTAGTAGGCTTGCATGCATTGAAGAGAGAGCTGACCTCAGTTCTTTCCTTTCTCCACAGCAAGCACCAGAATGTTAGAGGAAACATTTAATATTTTAGCATACATGTAACCTATACATTTTTAATTTCAGGGCTATTTTTGTACACCCCCAATTGTTTCCAGTTCTTTGCAGCTGGTGGTTTGGTCTGTCTGTGTGGGGAATTCATGACAATTTCAGAATGTTTAGTACATGGATATTGTTGTTTTAGGAATGCCCACATTCCAATGTCCACTTTAATGTTAAGATTGTTTAATACAATATGTTTGTCTGTTATTTGGTTCTTTCTAGAAAGATGTTTTTCAGCTGAAGGACATTGAGAAGATAGCCCCAAAACAGAAGGGAATAAGTGAGTATTGGGCTCTCACTCCAGGAGTTCACTGAGTTGGTGCAGGTTAGGCTGTGAAAGCATCTATCAGTCATGTTTAATTTATGTCCATGAGGAGGCACTGTTAAGAGTAAAAAAGCCTCAGCAATATGATGCCAAACCTAAGATTTTGTGAGAGTAAGTTTTGATTAGCAAAACATTTGGACGGTATGGGAGTTTTTGCAGAGGTAACATTTGAAGTGGAATTTTGTTCCTTTTTATTAAGTTTTCTGCATAAATATGAGCTGTGTCTGAGGCAGAACAGTTTGTTTTCTCCCACTTAAGGAAATAAACACACTCGGCCTTTGCTGGGAATGAACTGCCCCCTGACCCTGCAAAAAGCCCTGTCTGACACGTGTAGAATCTGTCTGTGTTTAGCAACAAGCATTCCAGGCATGTTTAACATGTTTGCACATAATTTTCTTCCCATGAGCACCCAAGTCCACGCCATCCCTAAACAAATTCTGATTGGCTGAGAGCCGCGATGGCAAAGGCAGCATGGGTCAACAGTGCCATGGCAACCAAGTCCTCCAGGGTGCGATTACATCTTTATATAGCTTGTAGGGAGACAGAGTGCACAGCCAATGATAATAACTCAAAGAACTTCAATTCACTTAAGCAGAATTAACCTCTCAGTTTGTGGCCTAGCAGCTCTTTTTTTACCCTTGTAATCATGAACAGCACATGTTTACTGCGATGCGAAGCCTACCATATTTAAACGTAGAGATGCATGGGTGAGTGTCACGAGAGGTCTGCAGCTGAAAACAACAGTGGGGCTGTGTGTGTGGAGCTGAACCTAGGCAGGGCCTGTGCCTTGCACGTCATCTTAATTGTGAGAAATCTGAGCCGGGTGCTTTTGGCAGGCGATTAAAAGCACATGTTCTAGACCCAGGTTCCACTCTTCCACTGGTGGTGATTTGGAAATAGAGGGACAGACTTGTTGGTAGAGGTTGGAGGGGCATTTGTGGGTTTGTTATTGAACAGGCCCTTTTATACTGCCGAACATCCCGCGATTATTACCCGAATTTAGCTTGGCGTCTCTACCTTTTACACCAATCGACGCTGGTTCTGGTGTCCACTAGACCATCCAAGTGAACCACCTTGGAGGGTAGTCTTATTTGAGAGGCAGGTTTGGTATAAAAAGCTTGACACAGGATGGCAAGTCAGGCAGGCGGTACGTGGTAATGATGCATCATGAGTGCAACTCAGTATAAACTCACATTATGAGTAAACCACTCAGATTTTATTCCATATACCGTTTTAAAATGCTGCTGTTGAAGAGGTGTATTCATGTCAGTGTGAATCTAACTACATGAAAATGCACTGTGTATTTCATAGTTTTCTTAATGCTACAATTTACATATTGCCACAGGGGTATTGGCAATATGGTAAACAAAGCCAACTGGTTGTTCAACGTTGTCAACTTAGTCAGAGGAATGTGACAGCCAAAAATCGAATGCATGTAGCTAGCATACATAACATTAGCATCACTGCGCCACCATCTGCAGGAACAAAAAAAACCTGCTACTTCTGCCTAGTTTAACATGACACTTTGAACACCCTACAGTAAGTGTCCTAGTTTGTTGGCCAATTGTATTGATTTAGGTATTATCTGAAGGCTTGTTTTGTGCTGTTTTTTACATTAAATATAAAATCAGGTGATGTGGGTTCCATTTTGTTGTTGTTGTAGTAGTAGCAGTAGTAGTAGTAGTAGTAGTACAAAGTAGTAGTAGTAGCAGTAGTAGTACAGTCCTTTAAAATAATATTGAGTATACAGTTATTCAAGATTAAATGAAGCCATGTATATCTTGTCTTAAGCACCCATGTCAGTGAAGGAGGTCCTGCAGAGTTTGGTGGATGACAACATGGTGGACAGTGAGCGAGTGGGTACCTCAAACTACTACTGGGCCTTCCCTAGTAAAGCCGTACATGTTCGCAAACGGAGGATTGAAGAACTGGAGAAACAGGTGAAGCCATCATGTCTGACACACTTTTTTTTCCTGTACCTGGTCTCATTGAGGTGGGATGTGCATACTGTATATGTACTTTTGTATGACTTTGAGAAGCCAACCTGAAAGCATCTGAATATGCTTTACAAAGCACAGACTGGTCAAAATGCTGGACATTGGAATTCAAGATTTATTAGTTACAATTAGAGAGACTAAAAATGGAATT
>JASCIP010000088.1:3225004-3235373 GCA_034783695.1 Sardinella gibbosa | reverse complement strand
GTCGTTTAAAAAAAAAATGTTATTTGGTGACATTTCTGCCACTGCCTACTCATTTAAAAGTTCTAAATGCTGTTGGAATCTAGAGTCTTCTCACTGCAGCTCTAAAGCTCTTCACTCCGAACAAAACAAATTATTTTCTGTTTTCAGATGTTTAAGATGCCCTTAGGCTAATAAATTTGATGTGTACTGTAAAAGCATCTAGCATTGAGTGCTTTCTTTGCATTGTGAAGCATATTAGTCATTAACACTGAGGTGCCAAACCCCAAACTGATGCAATTTCAGCAATGTTGCTGGGTAGTGCTCCTGTAATGTTGTTTGTGTATATTCAGACGTTCAGTTGTTTGTGTGATGATCTAGCAACATTGCTGAAAAGTAGCTTCATGCATCATCTCCCAAAAGGCAAGTCTGATTCAGTACCATGTGGTGATGGCAGGGCCACACAACTTTAAAATATTGAAATTGCTTATCATAGCCCCTCTTGAAATGTTAATGACAATTTCATGTGTTCTTCCTGTGGCCCAAACTGTACTTCCAACAAGTTTTGAGAAAAGCAAAAATGATTCTGGACTGTTACGGTGTTTTGACACGGACATCACGCTAAATTGAAGATAACCTCCTTATTAATACTACACTGCTCAGTTAAAGTTGAATCCAACTTCAATGTCAAAGAAATATCTAAATTGAACATTTTTACATTCTGCATTCAGTAGAAGACTTGAAACAAGTGAGCACAGAGCCCATTGAGTCACTCACGGTGCCTTCATAGAAACGTGCATCCCAGTATCCTGCTGGAAATAACTGTAGGATTCAGCCCAAATTACTCAGGTTGCTATTACTGCTCCAGTTGTCACTTGTCACGGTCATTTGCGCCCAAAACAGGTTATATTTATTCACAGTTGATCATGTTTTCCAAACTGGATACACTGACATCTTGATGTTCATTTGACTGTCATAGATTATACTATGATGATTAATCATATGCAATGTATATGTCCACTGCAAGTGCAAACCTGTTGAACCTCCTTCCCTAATCAGAGCTTTCAGAGAAGGTGTTATGTGCTGTACTTGTCACTTGTTTCAGTGGGAAATTATAACTATTATTGAATACTGACCACTGTGTACAAGGGCTGAATGGCACATTACTGCTTTGGTCAGAGTAGTGTTAAACTGTGCTTGTGCTGCACAAGCCTCTGAAAATAATGGGTTTCAGTACACAGCAGGGACAAGAGTTTGGTGACCAAGTGGGCAAACCCCCTTAACGGTAAAGTGCCATGTAGCCAATTCCTGCCTGTGCACTTTACAGTTAATACCACTAATGACATTTTGTTGGCAGAATAATTGTGTTGATTAGCATTAAATGTGCCCTATGAGATGTTTCATGGTTTTTAGACAATTTCATTTTTGTCTCAAAGCTTAGGCATCTCCTCTTGATCAGCTTGCTGCCTGCCCCCTAAATACTCTTTGAAAAAGTCCCATCTCTGGAGACAACACAAGGGCTGTAAACAGCAAACACACACTTGGGGCATAGGCTGTGCACCAAAACACTGTTCAGCCAAACACCAACAAGATGGTTAGGGGAAGGGTGGGGGTTAGTGAGCATGCACATATGGGTGGGGGCAGTGAACAAAGTTGATTTAGTTGGGAGTGAATTTGAGAGTAGGGTTTTGTTTGTTTCTGTCAGTGTTTATGTGGAATGTCAAAGTGACATTATGCAGGATAGTGCACCTTTAAGCAGGTTAAGTGAATAGTTAGGTTCTGTGAGCGAGTTTGGTAAAACAGGTTTGCAGAGAATGAGTAGGCAAATTTGCCTGGCTGGATTGTTTTCCATACCTTCATTATCCTGTGTGGATCTTCCCTGACTGCCAAAATCTTAAAGATACTCTGGCCAAAATTGATAATTTGCTTTGAAATAACACCTACATTGATTATAAAAGGTAAAAATATTGTTGTTTTTGCACTTCACACTTTTTCACTAGCATAATTTATTAATCTGGTTGATTACACAATTGAGGTGTGGCCAAACCCAGTAGACCTGCCTATGATATGCAGAATACACTAGATTTTCATGACCTGATTTAACGGATGCTGAGAGTTGTTGACCATACAATTATCTATGATGAACCTCAATCATGCATTTTTTTTTTAATTAAAAAAAGAAAAAAAATGAAGATGTCAGCAGTTCAGTTTTTAAATTCGTGAAATAATATTAACCTTTGCTATAATTTAAAGGAGTCTGTTAAGCCTACGTTTTGTCAGACAGTTAAATGTACATCTGGATGCTTCATCAAGGTTGACCTTTAAAAAAAGTGGAGAATAGACTCACCTCTGTGTTTATAACAGTGTTGATCTATTTCTTTGCCTTATACAGGTAAATGTTTTCATTCATAATACATTAAGTTAAATACTTGTAGGGTCACAATCTGCCAAAAACCCAGTATCGTTCCCATTGTGTAAGCGCCAGCGGCACACGTGCAGACACACCAGCCTGTCCTTATTGTCGGCGACCAATCTAACGAACTAGGATGAGGACGAGGTGTACGAGGGTGTGTTGTGAGGGGTGAATGAGGGAAAGAGAAAGCAGCTTGCTACTAGCGGACATACGGTAGGCTGCTAACTAAACGCAGCATGGCGGGGCAAAAGGACTTCCAACAAGGCAGCCACTGCCACAGAAAAACGTGGATTAATATACTACTTGGAATCCTACAACTGTTATTGTCCTGCCTTCAACATGGAGGTGCTCAACTGCCAGGTCTGAGTGGGAGCAATTTTCCTTTTTTTAAAGTAACAAACTGCGAAATGTCGGGAGAGATCTGAATGCTTGAAATCTGTCATGCACCAAGTCGCGCTGCGAAAACGGGAAAGCTACTCTGTTTCTGTAACTGGCTAGATTGTGTTTAAAGTTATTATCCCAAAATAGTAATTATAAGCCATTTCATCATACGTTTGTTGGTTTAACTTTCTTGGTATTCTATTAGCATCAATTTTACATTTAGCGTTAATTTCGACCTGGCCGTTTTTGTTGAGTTTCCTGTGTTATATGCACAGCCTATTTCGGGGCATTTCTTCCCCAACAGTAAATCTTTATTATTGTCTTGCAGAAGTGGCATTGCTATGCTCACCAACAATATTACTAATACGAAAGTCAATGAGATTTTGGGTAGTCGTTAATTGAAGTTACATATGCACTTTTTGTTGGTGTACTGACTGTAATTTTGCTAGCAAAGCTAGCGTCTCGAAATCGGTCTAGATAGGTGAAAGCCACACGCCTTTGTCATCCGTGAGCTGCCCAAACCAGACGTAAACGTGTTCAACATATTTGTAACGTTAGGCAAACTGCATCGATACACGTCCTGATAAACACACCATTAAAATTACCAATCATTAAGGGCTAATACTGTGTTTAGGCAGTATCATGATGTGCCATGTGTTTACACCGCATTCTTTCTCCCTTGCTTGCATCAAGCCCTTACTCCAGTATCCAGCGTGGTGGAGGTATTGCAGGCAGAAGATGTGGACTTTTTGGTCCCAACACAGGTAGGAGACACACACATATGCTGACTTGATGTGCTTTCCTCATTCAAAAGCAGCAACTCAATAAAATATTTCATGCGTGAGATGCAGCGACATCACACTCTTCGGTGTAGTATTGCCTTTCCTACATCACATGTACTGTAGAGTGAGAACGTAAAGGGACGTTTGGATTTATTGACGGAGCAAGAACTGTTCTGTCGCAAATACTGCACTAAGTAGTGTGTATGTAGCAGTCCAACGATATGTTTTAAGCACAATATTGTATGTTTTTGGCCGTGAAGAATGAATAGTCCGAGGCGGGAATTCAGCACATGTCCATATGGACTACGTGTGAGCCGTCATCGGACTCGCATGGAGCATATTGACAGACAGTGCTGGATAATGGCCATGGCTTTGTTTGCATTGCTTTTAGCGACTTTAAGTAAATATAGGAGATGTATAATTCAACGTTTGTCATGCACTATTGCATCTTCCATTGCATTGATCCAGCTACAAGTTTACTTAAAGCCAGTCGATTTGGGGTGCGATGGGAGAGGAACTCCTTGTTGGGCAGCCATGCCTACTGGCCTTTGTTTCTTTTTTAGTTAGCCGTCACATGTTTGTCCTGCGCATTGGGGCACAGGTGTGTGGAAAGGATGATCAATGTAGTCCCACACGTTTGCCACCAGTGTCCTGACCACCTAGCCGATATATGTTTTTACAGACTAACAAAATACAATGGCAGTTTGTCAAATGCTTTCAGGTCTTGGCCAGCGAATAGGCTCGTTGGGCGTCATGTTGGGTGACAGAAATGTCTGTTTGCGGTGTCATATAGCTGACCCCTAATAGACAGATACCAAACCTGCTGTATTACTTAGTATTTATTATTTTAGGCTGAGTTGTCAAGTGAGTAAATGAAGGGCAGGTATTCATCAATACACAAAGAAGTATACTCCCACATTTTTTTTTAATCCAATAGGGCAATTGCTTAAATACTGTAGCTTGGTCAGCATCTTTACAATCCAATAATGTGCATGGATACCAGTTTCTGAAAATGGAAAGCTAGATGACTGGGAAGCAATCTATTTTAGTAGATTTTAGACAGCACCTTGAAGTCTTTGTACGGCCATCATTTAATATGACATGTACAATCCATAGTCAATAATCTTGCAAATACCCTATCTCCCCACTCTGTAAATGAGATGAGTCATCATCTGAAACCACTCTCTGCTATTATTTGGTTGTGCTCCTTGTGCATCGATTATTTCATTGATCATTCATTTGAACTTAATCTGAAGCCATACAAACAAGGGGGGGTGGGGGTGTCTAAATTTATTATTTTTTTTTTCCGTCAGACTGCAACAAATGGCAAAAATCAGTTCAGTTCTCCAAATGGTGAGGCATGACAAGCAAAGCAGCACTCCTGCTTACTGAGCTTCACAGTCTCAAACGAGGTGGTTGACATGAATCAAAGAGGTCACAAGATTGTCCAGGTGGACTGCATCATTAGACTGCTCTATTTATTGCAAAGTATCTGCAATTGGCGGTTATATTTTATACTTGTATTTCAAATTGGGATTTCAACGGCAATTTGGTTATTCGTGTATCCACACAGACTTTGCATTCAGGAAATTGTTTTGTTGTTGAGCAGGTTGCTAATGTTGGAGATGTCTTGATAGTACATATCTAATATGAAAGAAAAAACAATTTTGGAAGCCATTGGAAGCTAGACAAAATGTTATTAAAGTAGTCTATAATGGTATAATGGTAGAGTTATTGTAATATCTGCACAGATTTTTTTTTTTTACCTCTGCCATTTTAAATCCTCTCGGCACTGGAGTCATTGCATCCTTTTAATTTATTTAAATCCTACTCCCACATACATGGCAGTGTCAGTCCACATGATGCTCAACAGGTCTCACAGGAGTAAACAGGCTTCAATACATCCCCTACATCTCCCTTTATTTATGTAGGCTTGGTATAGCTATTGGGCATGACATGGCTTTCATAGATGACTTCAGAAAGCTTAAGAAATGTGTCTTGTGGAAATTACTTCGCAATATTACCCCAAGGCTGTGTATATGGAACGAACTCATCAGCCATTTTTATTTGGATAAGACGTTATTGGGTAGCTGGTCAATTGCATTTGGACATTTTTTGCTCTGAAGACATAAATGTAATAACACAGGTTATAATATAGTTAAATATGTGGTAGGCTTGCACGCATTATTTCCATCTCTTATATAATATTTATTGACGTGCATAACCTAGTTGCGTGAAGGAAAGCAATAAGGGCATAATTCTTGCAGCATGTATATAAGCATGTGTGGTACTTGGTGTTTCCCCTAACCTCTGCTTCATGGTGTTGTTTTCCCCAGGCGGAGGAAGAGCACAGCAAAGAGAGTCTCCCACAGGAAGAGAGGTAAGATCTCATTATCCACCTGAACTCCCCACAGATGGCCCCTCTGCTCAGCCGCGACCACAGCGGTTAACAGCTGATCTGGAGCCGGTGTCCAAGGCATCAGGCTGAAGCTGCTGTGGGCAAGCTCTGATCTGCATTCAGCTATTTGGGAACTCGTGTACAGAAGGCAGACTGTGTTGGTGTTGTATGTGTGAAGCATCTCTGGGTTGGAGGGCTTTTTACCTTCAGTCTGTTGAGAGAGTCCTGGGTTTATGTTATCCCCTGTGTGAGGCCTAAGGTGGAGCGATTGAATGCTCTTTGAAAAATAGAAAGCCTGTAAACACACACAAGCCTAGATGAGGCCAGTGGAAGAATACTACAGTGGCATACTGTGATGCGGTTGGTGGAAAACATGCAAGACCAGTGTACATGTATGTTGGCTTTCCTCTATGGAAAAAAAACAGGTAAGAAGGGAGGGACAAGTAAAGGTCAGATTTAATCTCTTAAGGCTTCCTCAGTGAGCGATGCACAGGCTAATAGTATTGTTGTGCATTTTGGTGTATAGGCTTTTAATAGAATGGAGTACATGCATTCTTAAATCCATCATCTTTATGGTACACTAGGTGAAAACAGTGTTTTGATAAGTGGTTCTATGACGAAGAACATATTGTGAGGACAAAGGGGGTATATTGGATGACTTTTGCAAGCTGATTGGCAGCAGTCTTTGGAGTGTTTGTGCAAATGTTTGTGCACAATTCCCTGTAGTTCTACTCGACACTCGCCATGTGCTGTGGGTTGATGTGTGTTTGTGAGAGGGAAAAATGTGTGTGTGTGAGAGTCAGTGAGAGAGGGGGGCACAGAGAGGTTTACTGCACAGTTCTACATTCCAGACTAATGACTAATTTTAGAACTCCTTGAAAGAATATGGAGAGGAGGTCGAACAGGCTAGGGGAAAAGTTTGCTTATAGGAAGCAGTTTTCCCATCAAACAAGGGCACTCATTCATACTTCACTGAGCTGATGGTTCACTATCACCTACAAATCCTTGTAAAAGGACATTTGCTAACTTTTTATAGTTGAAGCTTCACTGATGGCTATGCACTTTTCAAAGTGAAATGTTCATAGTGATACATATGAGTACTGTAGCATTGGAATACAGATGGAAAACATTTGGTTTTGGAAGGCACACTCCAAATCCTCTATAATGTGCTACAGCTTCAATATTGCCATAGACACACCATGGATGTATAAACAGTATATATCTCTTATATACAGAACTAAGCAGTGCGTATGGCACGCTTAGAATTTCTAGAATACAAGTACTGTAGTTCATGATGACTTTTAATGTAGAACTGTATCTAACTCTGTATCTTGAGCCCCTTTATATTTGCATTATTAATAATCGTGCTATTGTTACTGCCACTGCTGCTGTTGTTGTTGTTTCATGTTTTCATATTCCCAGCATTAGATATATGCTTGTGGCCACCAGGTAGGGTTTGAGTTGCCTGTCAGGAATATCATGTAGGTTAGACGTCTGTTTTACAAAGGAAGATGAAATGTATTGCATTATTGCAAACTCGTTTGATATTGTACCTTTGCCATTCTGACTTGGTGGAAACCGGAATGCTTTGCTATTTTGGGGAAGGTGTGTAGATTCTTGCTCTGTATTCATTTAAAGCTGTTCCCCATCTAAGGCTCACCAGACTAGTGTCACTGCAGTCACTGGTTTACGTCAACTTATTTAAAGTACTGACAGAGGGATGTGCTCTGTGTGTGTGCGTGTGTCCTTGTCTGTGTATTCTCCACAGATGGGACACAGTGCACCTCTGTTTCGTTTTGCAAGTCCTTAAAAGGAAAGTAGTCTCGTGTTGTAAAATGTGCCTCATCACTGGTCTTGATGCTCCTGGATTGCAGACACCTTTGCAGATCAGTTGCTGAGCTATTATACCTTACAGGCCTCAAAAAGCTTGCAAAGGCTGATGAGCCCAGGCCAGCACATGTCGATGGCATGAGCAATAAGGCCATCATCCCTCAATCGGGCTCATTTTGAGGTTCTCGGGACTTGTTGTGAACTGCTTGAGTTTTTCTGAGCTCCTGTCAGGATTAGGCAATGAGCGAAAGTGTTGCTCTGGAGCTGGCGGGCCCCTGAGGTCCTGTCCGCACAGGCTACAGTTATCAGCTTCTTTTGCAAACTGCCACCACTCCCCCCACACTCTAAGGCTCAGACAGGGTCACAAGGTGAAGGCATAAATGTAAATGTGTTTGAAATGGTGCTGGATGTACCGGAATAAAAATGAATAGTGTGTATTTTTTTTCTTTAACTTGATTTCTGTTACTTAAATTAATCATATAAATGTTTGTGTTTGTGTGCTATGACAAAGAGCTTGTGCGGTTCGTTTGAATTGAACAACACTAAAAAACAAGTTATCGCTTTGTCTAGTGTATCTCTATTTTGATGCTATCTTCCAGTTATTATTTTAATGCATTATCTGAAGTAGACACATCCACCTGTTGTTCCCTATGGCGGTCCACACTAGGCACAGTATGTGGATGAAAGACATCAGTTGTCTATCAAATCTCTGTGAAGCGCTCTAAAAACAAGAACAAAAAAAACTGTGTCTTTGACCCTGCATGTTTCTCATTTCTCAGTGTGTGGAGTCACCAAATGTAACTTTCGCTCTGTGTAAACAAACAAAACAAAAACTAGTCTAGCCGGTTGTCAACCATTTCCGCTCCCCACACTTTGAGCTCGGCTAAGCCCAGGGCCAGATCTCGGTCCTGCAGCCCCTGCTATCTTCTGTAAGCAGCTGTGTAGTGAATAAAATAGCATGGGGTCTCTGGTTTCTTATGTGCAGGGCAAAAAGAAGTGGCCAGTTGTGTGGTTTTTGAAGAGCTCTGCAGTTGACCATATCTGGGTTAGGCTAAACGACAAGCTAGGGCCGCGTGTGGTGCCTTTGTATTTTTTTAAATTACACCTGCAGACTTGCAGTAAAGTGAAAGTAACTGTATTTTGGTGTAGAGTTTTTAGACTCTTGGATGCTGATGTCTTAGGTCAGCATTCAGTCTGTTCCTGGGAACACTGCCTCTGCAAGGTTGAAAGCCTCAGTGAGTTCAGAGGAAAGATTGCATAAAGGACGCGATGAGTCTTTTGAGCAGACCAAAATGGCTCGAGTTTGAGTTATGTTGCTGTTTTGGCCTGCAGCTCACTTGCATGTTTCCAGACGTTGGCGATGGCAACTGTTCACAATGGGGGAAGGGGGGTGGGATTTTTCTCTGGTGACGTGTTCAGTGTTTTACTCAAAGTTTATCTAAACATTCTCAGAGCTGAAGCTCGACACTTTCGGAAATCCGTAGAAATTACGGTAAAACGTGCCATCTGACCTTACACATGACAAGATCACTTGCTGGAAATAGAAGAAAACTTTTTTTTCTTTTGCAAGCCAGTTAAAAACAAACTTGCTGGGCCGCTAGCCCCCAACCCCATGGGTGTGTATGCGCACGCACGCACGTGCACACACACACACATACAGGTCTTGGCCAAGGAGAGAACACTTGCCTTGCTGTTACCCCACTCTCCCACACACCTGAGATGTCACAGATCTCAAGCCATGTGTTTGGAAACTAGCTGCCCCCTTTCAAGCTGCACATTCTGCTTTATAGACTTATTACACTGGAAATGAGTTAACAGTTGCCGCTTTAAAACTGCATTTATTTACATTTTGGGCAAATAACTTAAACAAGATATGTGGACCTGTTCTATCCAGGTGCTCAACATACTGTACTGTAGAATTAACATGTTAGTGAGTTATTTACACTTAATTATACAACTCATTCTGTAATGCTGTTGAATGCTCTATTCACGTCAGTGGGACTTCCCAACTTTCCAAGGTCTGATATTTCACGATAATGGACCGTTGCTAAGTATAACAGGCAGCTGTCAAGGAAAATGAAGCAGAATGTTGCCATAATCATCAGCTGATCCACTTTGTCTGCTACAGACAATTTTTTTATTATGACTATTATCTATTGCTATGAAGGCAATGATAAATAATGCTTTGTTGTAATCTTATTGATATCTTAAATAGGTAGACGTGTAATTAGCTCCACTGTGCAGTAGGATCTTGCATCAGTCTGTCGGTGCTTATTCCCTGGTACTAAGTGCCTCGCAAAATGTTATCCCTTGCTTAGGTCTGATGGTCTCTTTCTGTTTATTGTTCTCATTTGTTACAGTTCACCAAAAGCCAGATGCTTGAACATGTCACCAGTTACTGTTTTTCTTTTGAAACTGGATATTATTGACAAGAACGAGTTGATCAATGAGCCCAACCCCCTCTTGCATTCTAAACCCCAGCCTGCTAATGATCATGCTAATGGAGTGGCACCAGCGTGAGTGTGTGTGTGTGTGTGTGTGTGTGTGTGTGTGTGTGTGTGTGTGTGTGTGTGTGTGTGTGTGTGTGTG
>JASCIP010000088.1:2092596-2102596 GCA_034783695.1 Sardinella gibbosa | reverse complement strand
ATTAGCCGTTAGCATATTAGCTAGTTGTTATAGTAGCATAATGACTCCTGTATCATGTTTCTTCAAACCCCCACAGAAGAGCAGTGGACCAGGGAGGAAACGCAACCCACTGAAGGCTCAGCAGAACACAGCAGAGGCTGACAAGGATGACCGCCGGCGCAAGGGAGACGAGGCCAAAGAGTGAGTGTAGGCCTCCGACAGCTCAGGGCTCAGGGCTTTGCTCAGGTCCCTGCATATAAACTAGTAAACTCAGCGCTGAACACAAAGGCTCGGTTTAATCTGCACACTTTTTTACTCCGTGTTTCATTTCTGCTTCAGGTTAGGGAAAGAAGACGGGAAGAAGGATGAGCGGAAAGGAGACCGGAGGAAAGGTATCTCTCATCTCATCTCACCTCACCCCTTCGGAATCATGAAAGCTCTAATGCTATGCCCGAAAGAATTGCACCGTATTGGAAATGTAATGAAGCATGTTATTTTCACTTTTCTGCATTACGTTCTTCCCGTCGGTAAATCGCGACAATATCTTTTGCACTGTTCAGAAATGTCCACAGAACACCGTCTACAGAGGCTGCACGGAGAAATCAAAATCTCCTTGAAGATCGACAACCCTGTGAGTTCTTGAGTTTAAAGATAGACCTGCCCTTTCCTCTTGCCAGTGCCTAGGGCCACTCTGGTAATGAAAACCTCCCTTTGTGTATTGCCATGTCTTGGGTTATGCTTGTATAGTCTGTGTGTGTGTGTGTGTGTGTGAGAGAGAGAGAGAGAGAGAGATCCCTTTTGAAATTCAGGCATCCTGTAGCATAACATGACATATACATGACACATACATACACACTATAAAAACTGGTGTGTATTCTATAATTCTAATTTCTGTGCCATTTAGGATGCTAAGCTGTTTAAGTGTGTTAAGATAGGTCTCAAAAAATTAGAATATTGTTGAAAAGTTCATTCATTTCAATAGAAAGCGAACATTGCTCTATCAAGAATCCTTGATTGACAAAATTTCTGATTTTACCTCTACGTGTGTGAGTGTGTGTGTGTGTACAGTGTATATATATATGTGTGTGTGTGTGTGTGTGTGTGTGTGTGTGTGTGTGTGTGTGTGTGTACTGTATGCATGTAAAGTTTGTTCCTTGAATTACTGAAGCCAAATCAGCTGAAGCATACATTGGTCATAATACTATTCTCAGGATGTGAAGAAATGCCTGGTTGCGTTGGATGAGCTGGGCTCTCTGCAAGTCACCACCCAGCACCTCCAGAAGCACAGTGATCTGATAGCCACCCTGAAAAAGGTAAAGACCCACAGCAGCTTGCGCCCAGACCCTTTCTTCTTTGCTAAGGCATGCTCATCTGATCCAGCTACTGATTATAAGTTTAAAAAGGTACCGACTCACAACAGCTTGTGCTCATCTGGTCCACCAAATGACTCAGACTCATTCTCTCCATGGCTTCTTTTAGACCCTTCTGCCTTGAGCAGAGATATCTTCATTATGAGATACCACATCTAAGCCGGGGTTTTGTCTTCCCTCCAGATCCGCCGATTTAAGGCCAGCCAGGACATCATGGACAAGGCCACCATGCTGTATAACAAGTTCAAGACCATGTTCCTGGTGGGCGAGGGAGACTCGGTGCTCAGCCAGGTGCTCAACAAATCGCTGGCGGAGCAGAGGCAGTACGAGGAGGCCAAGAAAGGAGCGCTGAAGAAAGCGGAGCAGGCGAAAGAACAGAGCATGGGTGAGGAGGCCCCTCGTAATGTCGACCCATCCTCTCACTCTAGGGCATCAGGACATGATGTTGAACTGCTTTAATGATGGAAGGGGATGGCATCCTTGGAAGAGACATTACCGTTCAATTGGAATATAAACACTCAAACTGCCATAGTTCTAGATGAGGTGTACTGTTTGTGTCAGTGATAGCTGGTGATGTTGGTGGTGGTGGTGGTGGTGATGATGGTTTTGTGACCCACAGAAGGCCAAGTTGCTAATGGAGAATCCAGCCCTGAGGGGAAGCAGGCAGAGACAGAGCAGAGCAAAGCATCTGAAGAGAATCAAGCTGTCGAGAACAGGTCTGGTTTTTGTCTAGTTTTTTTTTTTTTTCTTTCTTTTCTCTCTCTCTCTCTCTCTCTCTCTCTCTCTTTAAAACACGTTTTGTCATTATTGGAAATTGAGGCCCTGTTCACAGCAAGCTGGCAAGGACATATTTTGGCTAACCAGGCTATATGAAGTGCCTGCTGATAATTATCATAATTGTCAGTAATTTTGAGGTACCTGTATGAAAATGTATCTGAAGAAAGGAGTCCAATCCTTCTGCGTTTCTGCCCTCAGTGCACCAGTCGCCCAGCAGGAATCAAGTTGAAAAACGATTGCTTGCGTTGTGATGAAGAGGAAGCACTTGCCTTCAGGGATCCTCCAGGCACCAGTCACGCTGCAGCACTCCCGGTCTCCACGGGCATCACAGCCCTTCTCAACAGAGACTGGTTGAACAGGGTTTCATCCACAGCATCTTCTCTTTGCACACGTCTGGAGTTCCCAGACAGCCCTCCCCTTAAAAAAAAAGATTGAGATGTCTGACCAATTTGCCCCATGTTTAAAGGAATGGGAATTTCAAAGAAAGAAAAAAAAATCACCTTTGTTACACTGAATGTGCTCCGAAGTTCAGCTGTTTTAAACTCACTCAAAGGTTACGCACATATCTTTTCCTCTTTGTGCCTTTTTGTTTTATTGAAAGAAAAATGGCAAAACCTTGCTGTCACAGTTCCGTTTGGACCATTCGTCTGTTTTTGTAAGTTTTGAAGTGAACTGCATTGCCAGAATTCCATTGCCTCATTTTGTGGTCTCTAGACATTTCAAATTGCCTTCACTTGCCATGATGCCCTACCTGCTCCATGCAGTTAGTTAGTTGTACGTGGGTTAGTGAAGTAGCCAGAAGTTATCCCTCGTTGTGTATTCTCAGCCTGTGGGTCATCCATCTGCGTATTCAGCCCAGGTGTAGGTGTAAATATTTGTTGATGTACTGTCAGAGCAATGACCACATTGCTTCAGAAGTGCTACTAGGTAGATGTGCCAAAGTTCACCGTACCAAGGACTTGCTTTTTTTGTCTTCATTCATATTGTCTGTTTTTATAGCTCATCCATTTTACTGCCATTCATGTACTGTAAATAAGAGTATTTTTGTGCCCATCTTAAAGATAACTGTTTTGTTCTCACTAATAAAGCAGTGGTTACAATGCAACCCTTTGTGTTACTGTTGCCTTGTAGTAAAGCCCATGGAAAATGTTACTTGTATCATCAAATGTTCTCATGCATCATTTTGCAGTCTTGGTGTATTTTGGTATTTCCTAAACAGTGATAAAGATCTCTGATCCACATCATTTGTATGTTTTTGTGCTAGTGGCTACAGAAAGTACACGACTGAATGATGGCAACGGTATGCTAGAAATCTCCCAAGTGATGGCCTGCACACTGGTCAGGAGGAGATGGTACGAGCACTATTGATTAACTAGCATATCCTTTACAGAGCCTAAACAAATGTTTCTTGTGCCAGCATTACCTTCCCTAAAGTAACTTAATGCACTGCAGGTCTTTTCAGATGGAATTAAACTTAACATTTGTTACAGCAAGATGAAAAACACAATACAAGGTCCTTTCTGAAATAGTTCAGACACTGTCCATTGAATTATATCAGACTAATTTTGCTTTGTTATAAATTGTTTAACTACACTGGGGCCTTGGACTATGACTGCCATTTAAATGTATAGCTCATATAGACCTGACTGGCACACTAATCTGCACAATGAAAGAATTTATTTGTTTAGTGAGCAAACAGGTCTATAAAAAAATGGAAATGTTTGAAAAGTAATTGCCACTACGAACCAGACAAACAAGGAGGTGAACACTGAAGATACTTTAATAACTTAAAAAATATAAACATAAACTCTCTCTATTTACAGATTTGTTACAAAACAAAACAGCCCTATATTACCTTTTCATGTAAACATTATCGAGTCAGTAAGTGAACAGAGTGAGGCTCAGTTGAAAACTCCAGGGTCCACAAACACATACGCCTGGAAGTCGTAGAGCTTATTCCCTTGACCGTCGTAATGAAGCATTCGAAAGCATTTGTCGCAGAACAGGCAAGGATCCATGGGAGCCAGGCGGTCATTGGTGGTGATCCATCTGGGGAAAAGGAAGCAGGGGCCAGAACAGCATGACGACCAGTGAGCAAATAGGATGGTGGAGATGTGACACCAAAGCCATTGAGTAATGTATGTTTGAATGGGAGACTCACCGGCTGATGTACAGGTGGCACACGCAGCACTTGCGTGTGATAACTCTGTGCTTGTGGACCAGCAGAGGATACAGTGTCCTGTCTCTGCAATCATCTGCATGGATCAACCTGATGAGAATGAATCAAAATCCAGTTAAGCAGGTTAAACAGGCAAAACGGTTTAACACGAATGAGTATCGGTGTATGTAGGGGATACAGCTCAAAAGTCACAAAGGCTTTCTTTTGATCTTCATAGAAAGCACAGCGACAAAGAATGTGTTTAAGATGTGATTTACAACAGGCCAAATCTGTATCCATCAGTCTGCATATGATTTTGCTTTTATGAGGTCAAGAAGAAAACATTTAACAAACATACAAGTACATTAAAGCGTACTTTGGAGCTTTTATTGCATTTAAGTAAACAGGATGATGGAGATGAGTGAGATGGGGTCTCCAGGTTAATGGTATGGATGCCTTGGCCAACTTCACTATAGCGGGCCAATCAAAAAAAAAAAAAAAAAGATTGGGATTGTATTAGACCACACACCTGATGTCAGTGAGCATCATTACATGCTCGCAATCTCCTTGATGACAGTAGAAGTACGGGAAGCCAATCTTCATCCTGAGGTCGTAGAAGGTTGTGTCTTCCATCTTGGCAGTTTTAAACTCCGGGAAGTCACGGGTCTTTGCCCACTCACGTGTGGTCCTGTGACATCCAAATAGTTATTAATCCATTACTGTGGTTTCATGTTATGTTAGTAAGACCTTTTCACTCAAAGGTAGTAGTGTTAAAAAGTCTTTAATAGGGCTATCTTTTGCAATCAATTAAAGACATGCACATGCTGTGGAGATTTCTGTTGCAGTTCCACAAGAAGACTGCTATGGGGAGATCTCAGACCACAGCAAAAGCCACTAGGCCTGCCTTGTGATGGGTCTGACATTCTGTTTGTGGGGGGGAAAGGGTGGTGCATCTCCGAATTGATTCCACTCAAGGCTCACAAGACTGTCCAAAAGTCATGCCATTGCATTTTCGCCCTGATATCTGCAATGGCTGGGCAAAGCGAATAGATGTCATGGCTATATGCCTAGAGGAGCTGGTGTGCTCATTTCATTCCTTTAGATCACAAGCGGCAAAAAAGACTTACTCGCTAATGTCACGACACTCTGGGTATCTCATGTCATTATAAAACACTCCCTCGATGTAGAAGAAAGCAGACTTGTAGTGATCCTAGAAAAGGAAAGGCTTAATTTCGTTTTTTTAATCAATCAATATGTCGTAACAACAAAGGCTACAAAACAACATCTCAGATGAAATAACAAATGCTATGACCAGGCCACTCTGCATCCATGTCTTCCTTATCTGACCTTGCTGACGTACTGGGGTGTGGCATCAGGCACATTGCTGAACTCCCCAAACACTTGCAGGTCACTGACACAGCAGATGGCATCCCTCAGCTCCGTCAGCTTCTGGCTTCCAAGTACCTGCAGGGTCTGGTGAGCCCTTACATGCTTGAACTGAAACAATATAAGGAAAATCATCAAATTAGTGTCATTTATTTTATGTATTAGCTTGGGATGTTCAAGTGAATTCAGCTTTCGGTCAATGATCAAAAAAGCATAAGTCGTCCATACCCTTGAAAATAAAACAGGATAGATGATGTTGAAGCTCAGGAGGATTTCTCCTGCAGGGACCAGACTGGTAGAATCTTCTGGCATTAACCCCAAGTGTATACTTTCCTATGTGTTGGATAAAACAGGTGTAGGATGGCACAGTACTCATCATAGACTTATGGTTTGACAAAAGCTTGGGTCAAAGGATATGTGACATGGTGCATGTGACTACAAATCAGTACTGCACACATTACATTAGAGTCGTATGTTCGTAGATAGTTACTACAGTACTGTATGTATTCTCGACTTTTTTGTAGCCTACAAGTATTTTTCTACTGAATGTATATTACTACATGTTTAAATGATGCCAAGTATAGGCCTACTTTGCCAATAAAACGGACTAATTGCCCAGGTGAGCAACTAACATTATTAGTTTTCAGAAACACAAAGATTTCATTGTTGTTAACGTGACAGCCTATAGGGTCTGACAGGATACATTAAACCCCAAGAGGCTGTATTAGGACGTTTAGAAAGGCTAGGGCATATGGGCTAAGGGCATATGACGCAAAACTGATGTTTATGAACACGCAAATATTAATACAATATCAGAACTGACCATTTCATTAAAGTAGTGGTCGTGTCTTCCAACATTGTCTCTCACAAGACTCTCTTTGTAATCTTGTCGTTTTTTCCGAAGCCTGCAATGAAAAAAATGAAGCCTCTTCAGACAACATAGGCCAATCGAATAGCCAACTTTGGGGTATCAAACTTAGAAGTGTGTGTCTACTAACGTTAGCTGCTAACGTTAACGTTACCTCAAACATGCAAGCTCGGGATCTGGGGGCACGACACTAGTGTCAACTGCCTGGTCATCCGAGTGACTCTTCAAGGAATCCACACTGGGTTTACAAAAAAAGTGAAACTAGTATCAGTGAACATGTTTATATTAAAACTTAGAATTAAGAAAAATACTTTGCTAGGAGTTACAAACCTGCAAATCTCTTTGAGCTCGTTCAGCGTCTCTGTAGGAATTTCTAAGATCTCTTCAAGTTCAGCATTCTCTATTTCTTCGGGCTTTGCCTCGAACGAATACACATCGGAGGGCAGCGCCTCTAGCCACAAATTTCTAAATGACCCGATATGAATGATTTGAGAATTTAAATCATTAGGCTCGTACCTCGGAATATTTCCACCCAACGTTTCATCTACGCTGCTTTCCGCCATGTTTCTTAAAAAAATGCTACGTCATCATACAAGTACTTCTGGGAAAGGTAGTTTAATTATTCTACAGTTCATAACCACGCTCTCGGTGAAGATTTTCGGTCTTCACAGTGATGAAAAAAAAGGGAAAAAAGGGGAAACAAACTTAAGACACAAAATTAGGCTAAACAACTAGATCCGACAAACTCCAAGTTTAACCAGGTTGAGGTTTAAGATATAAGACATTCATTAGGGCAGCTTTGATTGGCTTGGTTGTGAACGTGGCACGTTCCCACCTGCAACACTGCGGCGTAGCCGACTTATTTTTGTGATTGACGTGCACACAGTTTAATCTCCGCATTATGTTTCCCCCCACATACCACATGAAAGAGACTTTTTGGATAAATTGCGAGGAGCACCTGAATAGAGAAGCCCCCGGCTGCTTGCCTGGATAGGCGGTGAACAGATGATCGGGCAACCTGGCGCAGTGCTTGTTCGACTTGACCAGCTTTTCATTGTTATGTAAATGGGTACGACTTTTTTAGCTGGAAAAAGGCCATAATGTAAACAACAGCAGTTTCCCAAACGAAACAAGTCCTATCCACTTTTGGCCAACCAGTCAGCCAAGTCGAACAAGCACAAGTCACTTTTTGTCATCCCTGTTCAGAGCTGCGTGATCTTCAATTTGCCGTGATGGGCGTTCCCAGAGTGACGGAATTTATACGTGCCAACTCCAAGCATTAAAAGGATGTTTTCCATAGTAAATTTAACTTAATTGACAGGGTCAGTGAAGAAGGATAACACGCCTGCGGAGAATCGTTTGTGTTGTCCTGTAAATATTGTGTGGGACCGTGTGTGACATAGGCTACTGTCTTTAGGAACAAAATTGTTTGCCAATGGCTCAAGTTGAAATTAGAAGTCCTGAAACAAAGGTGAGTTTATTTTCTACTTTAATATGCTAGTCAGCCTGGTATGTGTGTTGAATAATAGGCTTACTTCTTACATATCTGGGTGCTTTGCTGTCTTCTCAAAAGACAGACGAATTTATATTTTTTCATGAAATGAGATTGACTTTTTGTTGCTTGGAGACCAGGCTACAAAAGCAAATTTAGTGAAGACCCTGGTGAGAGAATACTTTGAGAGGTTTCATGCATGGCCATGCATTGTGTTGAGTTTACTTAATTTCTCATGTCACTTAAATACGGCAACTTTATCTAGGCTACATGTTTTAGATGAGCACCAAAAAGGAAATGCCCTTGGTGGAGGAGCTGAAGAAAAGTTTTCAAGCAGTCTTTGGGATCATTTGTTTATATTAGCCTACATCATTAGTTAAAAAAAAATAAAATCATAAATTCTAAGATTCCATAAAAGCTTCATAAAAGCCTAAAAAGTCATGTTGTATGGCATGTCATTACTTCCCTGGATCATTTCCAAAAGTTAGTTTGTCACTTAGGCCTATATTTCTCAATAGTGAACACTTTTGCACTTGGGTTTTGGGGCAGTCTTAAAGCGTGGGATTTGGCAGCGGCCCTGAACTTAACTTCTAAACTTTTTAAAAAACACTGTCACATTTCCAAGCTGTCCATACTTTTTTTTAACTTAACTTTACTTAATTTCTTGGACCGTGCAAGCACTCTGCAGAAGCAGAGTTATCATTATCTGCTGTTTCTATCCCCCCAACCCCACCTAGGTGTCCTCATATGTTAACGAAGAGATGACCCTAGATGAGCTTGTGAGTTAGCAAGCTATATATATAATTACATATATACATATATATTTTTTATTATTTTTATTGGTTTTTTTTATTTTTTTTTTTATAAGAACATTCTTAAATGTAAACTGATCTTGCCACTATAGGCCAATATAGGTAGCCCTAACAAAAGTGTTGAGTATTATCTGGAGGTTCATATCTTTGGTTTGTTTGTGTTTTAGGATGAAGATGCCTTTGCCATTATTGTAAAGTAAGTCTATATGAACATCAAGTCTTGTTGTTTGTGCTGCTGGTTGATTATAAACTAGACGCTACATATTGTTACATAATATAACTTCCACACACAATGCCCACTCTGTGCTGTCTGATTAAACCACTCTCCTCAACTTCTTTCTTCCCACCCCTATCTTGGATGCAATCCGTATAAACCACAAACTTTACATGCTCATGCAGAATGTTTGTCCCACTTTTAACACAATTAAAGTACTCTGAAGTCAGTTGACAGAAGAGTACGGCAGGTCTTCACACAAGTATCAGCATGGACATTCTTGATAGTCCACTTCCCACACAGGTTTCCATCCAGCATCTTAATGAGCATTTTGGCTCTTCAGCAATCGTCACTTGGGCACACCTGTTATTCACATCCAAATGCTCATGCAAATTTGATTTGTAAGAAGGGGTGGGTTAATCCTTGATATGCCTATAAGACGAAATGTGATTAGTTGCATGGAAGTTGATGGCAGCAGTTTATTTGCATGATAATATCAAGCTGGACACCATTTTTTCAAATATTCGCTGTATATGCAGAATTTAGAGAAATATTCAAAAATTAAAATGAATTGAAAATGAAAGGAAAATTTATTCAAAATGATATGGTATGTAAAATTGAAGGTGATTTTCATGATTAACAGGCCATAATGTAAAAGCCATATGGTACACCCAAAAGGGCATGCTGTACAAAAGCATGTTTGGCCATGCTGGTCAAAACTGCTGGGGGGTAATTCCATTCTAGTTCAGACAAGCTTCACAACACATTTTTTCAAATTAAGTGTCTTCCATGCCTTAAAGGTATAGTTCGATATTTTACACTTTAAGCCCATTTTCTGTATTGCCCAGGATGCAAATGAGTGGTTGGAACTTCTGTCATCTTTTATCAGATATACACGGTTGTGAAAAAGTAGTTCCGGCTGGAAAAAGTAGTTCTAGGATTTA
>JASCIP010000088.1:1884738-1897538 GCA_034783695.1 Sardinella gibbosa | reverse complement strand
AGTTGCATTTCACTCATGCTCATGTGGAAGCCATTTCAACTGTGCAGGGGTCCGGCAGGACAAAGACAAACCAGTTTTTTTTTGTTTTGTTTTTTTGTTTGTTTGTTTGTTTTGTCCAAAGAGGAATGTCTTTCCTGTGTTAACACACCTAGCTGGACATCATGACTTGTCAATGACATTAAACCAATGGTTTTGTCTGGTACTGTATGAGCAAGTGTCATGGCTGGCTTTAGGCCCTCCTGCTGGATTCTATGACAGGAACAGTCAGCATGCAACGTTGTGCATGCATACAATTAATGCACAAATACGGTTTTACAAGCACATCTCATCCATGAGAATGTATTATGATCTGAAATCAGCCCAGCCCCAATTCTGTAGACTCCATCCACATACATCTCTTAAAGTCTATGCTCAGCGCTATTTATTTCACTGCCGCGTAAATCATGTCCTCTCCTGCACAGGGCCATAGGACGCAACCACCGTGCAGCCATGGAGAGAGATAAGAAAAACACAGTCCCCAACCTTTGAAAGCATAATTGAAGCCAGATTTCAATTCCCACGAAAACCTCTGCAGCAACCCCCCCTCCCCCCCTCGCCTTGAACTGGGATTGAGTACTCTATAGGAGCTATGGAGCGCAGTAAAAAAGGGGCAATAAATAGACAGTATGGCTGGAAAGAGTCAAGGTATCTGGGATAGCATAGTATGTTTCATTTGGCAGCATGATGCTCTGTCATTGGAGCTGATTATGACATCTGGAGTCAATTACATTTGCTCATGATCATAGCAGAGGAGCTGTCACCTTCCACAGCTGCAGCTGTTACAGTACACTACACACATCAGGTCCACATACTGTACTTATATGGATGTGAGAATCACTCAAAAAAAAAAAAAAAAACAAGAAAGCCTACAAGTGACCTTCAATTTAGGCCATCTTGTGTATTTGACAATGTACACAAGATGGAAAGGGTTTCAAGGATTTAAAGTTGAAGGATCAACTGTCAAAGAAGTTGGAGTCTGTGCAGAACCATATAGCCAAAAGAGTTTACAGAGTGCAGTAGAAAGCTAATGGAGAACAGATTACGACAGCCTTCAAATACATTCCAGGTGTCTGATTGGAAGGGCTATATAGTGTATGTCTTTTGCACCTGCTGATTTTTACTTGGACAAAAACTCTGAGTTGCCTTTCTGAGCTCTTGAAAGAATCCCTTGCTATTGCTAATCCAAAAGGAGTAACACTGAAAAGATTTTTTTTTCTCTGACATCCCTACCCTTTAGTGCTGTCTGGTTGTGATTCTTTGCTAGATTATGTTGTGAGTTTGTATGAGTAATTTTCTATAAATAGGTCTTAGACAAAAGCACTCAGGATTCAGGCCTAAGGCCCACAGTGCTGGCAGGGTTGGCCAGTGTCATTCAGTTCAGGACTGCTGCCACACACTGGCCCCGGTGTTAAAGTGCTAAATCTTCCACTAACGAGCCAAGCCACCAACTCTGCTTGGAAATGGGTTCCTCAGTGACAGCTCTCACAGCCAGCCATGCCTGCAATGACCAGCTGCTGGTGGTGAGCAGGGTCATTGAGTGCAAGCCAGTCACAACCAAAACATGGCACATCGAAATAAATAGATAAATAAATAAAGCCTCTAAACATTTCCAACACGTTTCGTCAAAATCCCTGGAGGTCTACTGAAGGTGACTCCTTCTTTCATATTTCAAACAGTGCAAACAGTTTGTTTGATTAGCATACAGTATACAGTATCTACAGCTTGTATATCTGACATTTATAGTTGTTACTTACCAGTCAATGACAGTGTGGCTAACCACAACAATTTGATAACTGTAACACTATTATGACTTTAATAACAGTAGAGAAACCAACATGACATTCGTTTATGCCTGTGATTCTTGTCAAGCTTATGACAAGAGACTGAGCCTTGGAGTGCCTCCGAATGGAAGTTCGAGGGGTGACTGTGAGTTGAATGGAGCAGAACTAACACATTGGTTCCACTCAAACTGTATTGTAGTGCGCCTCTGATAATGCCTCCGCTGCGCCAAGCAGTGCGGGCCTGAACTCTTAGCTACTGCCAGCCCTCGTGGCTGCACAGGGTACAGTGGGTGTCCCCTGTCTTCTGGGCTCCGTTAATGAGAGGTGACGCAGCCCCTTTGTTGCCTTCAGTGGGGGAAGCGATTTAGATTGACCCGACCCCCAAGGAGAAGAATGGCGCAAGTCGCATACCATGAAAAAAGTTAATTTCTCAGAGTGACTTCTATTTGAAACTATAGTGTCCAGTATAAAATGCCTTTTACATAACCCCTTTTGGAAATATGTCCAGATGTTGAAAACGGATGCCTCCAATTTCAGCTGTAAATTGTGTCAGCTCTGAAGCTTGGCTAAAGCTCTTTGTGGTAGGTTATCCCACTTGGCCCCGGAGCCAATCCACTCTGGAGGGACGCTCCAGAGTTTGCAGCCAGCCCGGGACAGCCAAGCAGCTTGTCACAGTTGGATACACCCACTCCGAAAACAAAAAAAAAAAAATCTCTGAGAGAGCCGAGGATAACAAAGCCAGAGATCCCAGCTGAGCACAGTGCGTGCACTCACACACAGACACTCAAACACACACACACTCACACACACACAAAACAAAAATACTCATGTTGACTACTCCTACCCTGAAACAATAGGACTGCATCCTGTGTAGAGTTAATTAAAAATATTTCTTTAAGCTCCAAATTCCTTCACCGTTTCACAGAAATTAGACATCAACTGATTACATAAATACCTCTCTGAATTGAATAGCATTGATATATTGGCATGCAGGCTTTTTTTCTTCTTCTACCAAGCCTGTATCGCCATTTTCCATTCTTTGTCATTTACATTTGCCATGACTGCCTTCACTGTTTTGAGGTGTGGTTTGTTTTCAGTATGTTGTGTCGTCTGTCCTGTCCTCCCTCTTTTTCGCTCTGATGTGACACTCTCTCACAGCCTGTAATTAACCAGCCAGCCCCTCTCCTTTTCCCAGCCTCTGGAGGGCCACAACCCTTTTCCTGTGGCAATTTAGAGGGAAAAAAGGGTCTGTCTGGACATTTTTATTTTTGCACACCTGTAAACGGCTATGTCCAGTGCTTTTAGAGACTTGACAGGCTGGGCACTGCTGCAGCCTCTGAGACGATGTTTTTAGCAGGTATTTATAGCTACTGCTCCATGGGTTACTGGCTCCCAAGGCCTCAGGGCAGGGGTGGGACAGACGGAGGGTTATTGGGGTTTCACAATGTGGAGCCCGGTGCCAAATAAGAACCTCACCACATGCTGGCGGCTGTATAGAAACCAGGCCACCAGTTCGTGGGTCATGTAAATGCAGACAAAGATATGGGACAAGACTGCATTTTTGTCTGGTTGTTGTGGTGTCTGTGATGTGGGGATCCTTGGGAAGGCCCAAAATGAATGCCTGGAACGACTGCTCTGGCTTTGAAGATTTTTGGTGCTGATTCTTATGCGTCTTTTGAAATAGTTAAGAGTATTGCACACAGGTACAATGGATGTCAAAACACACTATGTTACTGTCAAACCATGATCAGAAATAGGCCTGTAGGGACAGGGGGACGTGGGGGTCGCTGTGGTGAAACTTGGCAGCCGTACGTGACATTCACTGATAACGACAGCTGTGAGACCAGTGGCTGTGCACTCTCAGGTTCAGGCCAGTCAGGGTGGCGAGGAGCGTGGGTTGGCTCCGGCAGACACGTCCAAGGGAGATACGAGAGACCTCATAAATCACACACCAGCCACTGTTTCTTTCTTTTTCCTCCAAAAGCTCCCAAAATAAATCATTATCTTGAGTGTGTTTTTCCTCTTTTTATCCCCAATAGCCTCATACGCATGTTCCTTAGAGAAGATAAGCACAGGGAAACACTTGAAGAGAAGAGGGGTAGTAAATTAAAAAAAAAAAAAAAAGGAAAATGCCACTTCCTTTGTTGAGTCAAGATCACAGGTCTGCCTGATTCTAAATCTAGCCCATAAAAGTTGTGAAGGTAGTTTTTGTCTTTAGTGTGGGTTTTATGTTTTACTATTTCCCCAATTCCGTCTCCATGATTGAGGCCAAACTTCCCCATAATGAAAGAAATGTTGGTCAGCATGTGTAACTGCAGTATAACTGCTAACACATTGAACAAATTTGCTCTGCTGCTGTTCTGCTGTTGCCTTCCTTATGCAGCATTTTTTGAGACACCAGTCAGTAGAACTTCAGAATGTAAATTGCTGTTATAGAGGCCTTGTGCTGATGATATGTTACATGTGATTACAATGCTGTCACAAGGTACATCAGTGACTAGCCCTGGGCCATTTTAAAACTGCCCGTGAAAACAGTCACAGGGGGCTGTTGTTGAACGTATTGCCACAATTGTGTTAGAAAACTGAACGACTGTTTTGTTTCAGATGGTTTCCTCTGCACACAAGCCACTTTATTATTTCAGCGCTGAGACTAAATGACTAAATATGAATATGAAAATAATCAAACAAAATCCTAATATTTTACTCAGCTAATCACATTGCACAAGATCAAATGAATGGCTGAGGGCAGCGATACAATGCGCTGTACTTCAGTGGATTAATGGATTAGGACAGCTTCAAAAGTCATGCAATACCCAACCCTGCAAATGTAACATTCATTTGGCTAGTTTTACTTTCAGTGTTTGTCAATTCCTCTGAATTTTACATGGTAGGCTATATGTGAATGTAGTTATGGTATTTTGTCACAATATCTATGTGTGTGTGTGTGCGTGTGAGGGTGTGTGTGTTTATAAGAACTGCTGGTCCGGTTGCTTTAACTGGTTAATGTCTGCTTCTTGTATCTGAGTGAAACCTCATCCTTAGTTCCCTCCCTCTGTGTAATTGGGTCAGATGACTGGCATGCTACAGGGCTTTAAATCCCTGACACAAATATAGAGCTTCACACTGCCCCTGCCTTTCATTCTGCCTGCATTACCGAAGTCTCCAAACTGTCAGTCATCAAGCTGTAGTAGTAAACAAGTGGTGCCTTCATCAGGTGCAATGCACCCTGAGTTCACACCTTGGGTTGTGAAACTCTGGGTATCCACACTGTCTTTGCCTTCTACGTAATAACATTGCTCAAGTGAATTTTCACAGGTCCAAGAACAGTAGTAGTAACAGTGGTAACTGGGCTTAAAACATTAAGCTCTGCATAGTGTATTCAAGTAGTGATAGTGCAATTCCAAAAGTATTTCAGTGCACACAGCACTCTTCGTAGTGGTAATTTGGCAATGCATTGAAGAATGAGCAACAAAAGTGCTGGCCGGCAAGTTGAAGCATTTGCCAGTGATGGCTGTGGAGATCTGTTGAGTGGAGTACAGATGTCGTTTTGTTCCTCACCTCACATTTGTAATGTGTGTCACATGTGCTTTGGAGGGGTTATAATGTAGCTCATATGGCTAACACAGCACATACACAACATGTGACAAATCTGCTGTTTGGGCTGCCAACAAAAAGGCTTCTGTGTCCGCTGGTGGGGGCTGTTACTTCTGAAGCATATTTGCATGCACTTTTCCTCCACATTGCCTGCCATGCCAAGAGGCCTTCCATGAGAGAGCCTTCATAGGTTGTGGGCAAGAATTATAATAGATGTGTCTTTGAGAGTTGAAATAGGGCATAACTAGGTAATTGCCGTGCAAAAGCTAATATATGAAGTGGAAATGTTATGTAGGCTAATATTGTGTCCTTGTAGGCCAATTATGCAGCCTCAATTCAAACAAAAATGAATACTCATTACTGCCCAGCATTACCCACGGTGTTACTATCAGTAGGTTACAGGCAAATACACCATTGTGTCAGTGTGTAGCCTACTGGAGGGGTTGGTGACATGGGAATCTGCCTTCAGTGACCATGGAAAAATATTTACTATTGCTAAGACCACACGCTTACTCTCCTTCCACCCCAGTGCTCTGAGCCGAACTGTAAACAACAGCGGAGACCCAAACAGCTGCCTCTGCAAGAGCACACATGCCACACCAGCCCTACAGCCAACAGTTGCATCCTGCTGTGGCTGCTGCCAGCTAGCCTGGGGCAGCCTGTGGCTACGCTCACCGCTGCTCAAGCTAAGGTCTAGCCTAGCCTAGCCTGTGTTGGTCAGGCATTGTCTGGAGCCTCCACAACATTTCACCTTTTCTGTTGTGACTCAAGCAGGGCAATCTACATATGAATGGGAGAAAGGGAAAGTTTCCCCCCTGGAACTAATTGGTGTTTGTCTCAAAGCACCATATGGTCTGTGAGGTTTTCAACTAGGATATATGTGCTGTTCTACATTTACTAGAGGGATTTTAAGGGCACAGGGACAAGACAGGTTCTTCGCTTTCTTCAGTAGCATATTGCTCTGAAAGGATCTTAATAAGGAGGACAAGGGTGGTGACATACCTTTAACACTGGTCCACTTTTATATGTGGGTCAGAAATGTAATTGGTGAAACATTCGTAATGTAAATAGTGAAAATCTTACATTAAAAAAGGGTCACACCTTAGATCACGGCGCGTGAAGGACTGGGTAAGGTGAAGGTAAGAATAACCAAACAAAAAGTATCAATGGGTAAATTAGAATATATTGTGTTCGATATTACCTTCTGCGATGCAGGCACTCATTTTACCCATGACTAATTATAAAAAGTCCATTAGACCCCGTCTATGGGTTATGTCTTTTTATCACATTTTTGATGAATTAATGAACCTCCCCATCATTAGATAGGCTTCACTTTTAAGACAGTTGCAGGGGTGCTATTCACACAACTTCAGATGCACCGGAACAGGAGAAGTGTAGGAAGCACAGCATTCACAACTTGCCTGATTCTTACTTTATAATTACTCAAAGAGTGCACACAAAGTCCACCCTTGTTACTCTTTGTTTTGTCCTTCTCAGGACATAATCTGAAGTGTTACTAAAAAAAATGGTGGACTATAGTAATAATATATGGATGGAAGACATCAAAATAGTTTCATGGAATCTGTTAACTTAAAGAGCACAGAACAAAGGTAGCCTACATCCATATTGTCAGTGCTGCCTGGGAATCAAACTGATGACATTAGTCTTGCCTGTGTCCCGTTCTGCTGGTGGATCATTGAATACTGTACACATGCGGTGCATCAAATCCATAGTGTCTCTTCAATGTAACTCTCCACAGGACATATATTGTTGTAAGTTGCATGTATCATCTCTCCTCTCCTTTCTTTCCTTGTATGAAATGGTGCCCTGTATATGTCCCTAATGACATCAACACACATGGTAATACCATTCTAAATCCTCTTTGTGTTCTCTCGGAGGCCAGAAATCTGGAGACTAGATTAATAGATTACCTCAAACCAGGGTGGATATACACTTCTGTTTGTAATTTCACCCCTGGAGAAGCCCCTCGAAAAAGAGTGGGGCCCAGACCAGCCCTCATTGTTCTTTGTTGCTAATAGGAGGCAGATGTGGCTGTGTGGTACCGATCGCATTGAAGTCCTTTGTGTTGCTCAGAGCATGGAGTAATGGTAATGAACATCAGTCAGTGTGTGTGTGCCTCCCATAGCCTAGCTTTGACATGAACTCAACAGCAAGGAAATCTACTTTGTGTGGTTTTGCTTGGAGACAAAGGACTCTGCTTCACTCAGTGCAACCCAAAATGAATTAGCAGTCATTGCCACCAATGTGGCCCAGAGAAGGAGATACAGTACGACATGTGATCTCTGGTTTCCATGAGTTTTAATATCTGATAAGTAAAAACAGCCCAGATGAGTTTTTAGGGAGTTCAACGAGGGCTTGCTCTAAGCCTCTGTTCGGCTGCCAGGGTACCCATTGATAACCTGTCTAACAGCTTTACCCAGTCATATGACTTCAATCATCTGACTCCACACTCTGCTTTTAGAGCTTGCATGGCAAGATTTTCTGGTTACTGACAGAAAAGACAACATCTGAATCAGTTGTACATTTGCTTTGTTGCAAGGCAAATTCCCTTTTCTAGGGTAACATAAAATGTGACAATGGCCTACTTTTTAACTCTCGGTTTCTTTTTTTAAAACCATATGAAACCTTAGCTATAAGGTCTTTTTTCCGATTTGAGGCCTTGTTTTCTTTAGCTGTTCATTCCCTTCCCCCTCCCCCTCTGTGTTTGCTGAAAAACATCAATTGAACTGGTTTAAGTCTTTCTATTTTTCAGGACCGCTGATATCACATGACTGCTGTTATGACTAAGTCCATCACTACCACCACTGCTGCCTTGTTGGCCAACCATTGTGATGTGGTCAGAGGGGTGTTGCAGTGTACTGTAGGGTCTTTCATTCATTTCTCTATGTTGCTCTATGTTGTGTGTGTGTATGTTGAATGCCCCACCTCCAATGAGGTCTCTGAGGTCAGCGATGGTGGATAGCGGTTGATAATTACCTCACGTCATGCCGTGTAACACTATAACTGGGGTTTACCTCCCTGAACCCAGAGGAAAAAGATAGCAAAAGAGAATGTGAAAAAGGAAAAATAGTCACAAGAGTTGTATTTGTTTAGTTTAGATAGGCATTTCTGGGAATTGTTTGGGTATGGATTAGTGTACCTTCAACTAACAATAGAAGAAACTGGCCAAACGCCAAAGATTCAGCTGTCAGTCTGTGAGCTTAATGTTTGTGTGCAAAGGCTTCATCACACTGAGGATCTAATTAAGAAGTGGTCTTTCTGAGCATGCACGACACATCACCACACAAGACACCAAGGCTACTCCCCACCCCCAACATGCACTTTCCACTTGTCCTCTCTTTCTCCATTCCTTTGTCTCCAAACCAGTCAATATATCTGACTAACTTGATGAACTGTGCTCAGTGCAAAGTTAATTTCTTTCAGTGCGCACCGTAGTCATGACGACCATCTTATTAGTGCTTCACAGCCATCTGCTCCAAACATTAACCTTGCGTGGCTGACTAGAGTCAGCCTTAGCGCACACACATGACCAATACACAATGAATCTCAGATCTCAGATCAATATAGCTCCCATTTTAAAAATGACCACTTTTACTGCCCGCTGTCTTCAGGCTTCTTTATACATTATACAGAATTGCAATCTAAAGCTATTGCCTCCCAATACAAAATCCTACAGGATATTTATAAACTCATGTTTTGGTCATGTTTTGAGATACTAATTCTTTTCAATATGTGTGGTGAGCCAGTTTCTGCATTTTGAAGACTTAATACAACTCTTTTAGCGAGTGACTACAGAGCTGTAACGAAAGATTTGTGTCTTCCCTCCAGAAAGACTTTATAATGATGTTTAAGATTAACTTTAAAGGCCTTAAAATTGGTTTCTGCCCAGGACTTCTGTCAGGGATTGTCTGATGTCTGATTTTAGTTTGTGTAAATCCAAGCCCAGAAAAGCACTCACTTAAACAGGAAGAGGAAGCTGGTGGTAAACATGGGTCAGTCACATGAGAGGAAATCTAAACACTACACCCATGAAACAGCAACAAGCTGGGAACTTCCACCAACAGCTACTCTATTCATTTTCTTCAGACAACTCCTGCTACATCTGATTCAAGTTTTAAAGAGCACTCTAATAATACACCAACACATACAATTTATGAAAAGGCTAAGAATCTGAGCCTGAAACTGAGCCTGAATTCTCAGACTGAACTCCACTTCATGTGAGTAGGGTGACAGGAATAGCGAGGAAAAGCTTTGATGTCTTCCCAATGCAGTAGATGGTAAGTGAATCAGTCATGTGTTCTGCATCTGATATTGGCAAGGAATGTATCAATATCTTTGCTCTCATTGGTTTCCAAGCAGCCTGACCTCAGCGACTGTTGCTATGGTATCTTTTCCCCTCCCATACAGGCCGGCACGTGACGTGATTCTTCTCCTTGTATGGAAGCTATGGCTCACACATCAGTCAGAGTGAAGGATGGACTCACTGTGAGTCAGAGTGTCCAACAGGACTGCACACAGACCAAAAGACAGCCAGCAACATCAACAAATACAAGTCACATGTTCAACTGATATGATGTTCTTGAATGCTATTGCTGTTTACTGTATATGGAGATGCACAGTCAAATAAATCTAGTAAATTAACCTCTACTGGAAGGTCTAACAGTGAACTAAATGTAGAACAGTATTATTTTGCAGGATCTTTGTAGGTTTTTAGAGCTCTCACATAAAGTAGAGACAGATATTGGACCAGAGATCAGGCCAGGCCCCCACCTTGAGTGAACTCCATATACACAGGCAATGCAGTCTGTATCAAGAGGAGTAGGGACATGGCAGTCATGTGGGTAGATTAAGGTAGATTATTTGATCAATAGACAGGGCTGAGGGAATGCAAACCTGTCAGGACAGGACTCCACATGTCACTCCTACATCTTACCACAGGGAACAAGCTAGCGCCCACACTGACTCAGATACAACATTCAAAAGAGGTCCATTTAATAAATAAACTATTCTGAATTATGTTCATCTGCACACTGGCAAATACTAACACACACACATGCATGCATGTACACACATACATACACACATACACACACACACATGTGCACACCTGTCAATGGAACAGGACTAGCCAGACTAGTCAGCTGTCATGGCGGCCCATTCCTGAGAGGAAACCTGATATTAGGCCTTGTATGCCTGAAACCGTCAGAAGCAACTAGCTAGTGATGTCACTCAAAGACTACGGTAAGGTTACAGTCTTGGATAGTACTCAACAGCCAGCTGACTCCCGGTGTGAATAGAGGGCCTAAATACCACCCTCTCCCTCTCAGCCCTCCCTGCCCTGTGTTTGACAGCCATTTTAGAAAAGGCAAACATTTGAATGTGTTTAGAGTGCTATGGCTGCCTCAGTGGCCCATCTCTCACATGGTGGTGGGAGGAGCCCATTGAGGATCACATGACTGATGCCTGATAAAGACAAGTCTGAAGTTTCCCTGCTCTGAATGACAAGCTAAGCTCATTACTCATTTGACCCATTACACCCCTCACAGACTCCTGGATACTTTCAGCTTCACTTCACTTTCAAACATCTTGCAGTTTGTCTTAGTCATATAAAAAACTGTACTGATTTTACTGTGAAAGCTCCAAAGTAAAAAAAGCTTTTGAGAGTTTGACCAAGATCTAGCCAATACACCCTACGTCAGTGATTGTTTTGGAAAAGATGATCAGCAACATGAAAGCGTGTATTTGTCACTGATGCAAACATGCCCCTTAGATGAGGCAAATGCATTTGATGTTCTTTGTCATTGTAACATAACTGTACAAAATGCTGCTGCTGTAACAGTGGTGTGTGTGTGTGTGTGTGTGTGTGTGTGTGTGTGCATGTGTGTGTGTGCATGTGCGGAGAAGCATCTCAGGCACAAATAATATATCCCTCTGTATGTCATCTACTTGAACTTAGAAAATCAACACGTAAAGGGCAAGGTTTGTCATTTTGACATAAATGTAGACCTATGCTGTATATGTAACCACGTGGAGAGAACAAGACAAAGAGAGAAATATGAGTCTATATCATACCATGCACCATAAGTTCATATTTATTTTTATGAGGTAAGACCATGACCCAGTAAGATGAGGGTGCTCTTTTGTTCAGATAACCTTTCTTTGAATTTCCATGTGTGGTAAGCATAATGTACCCACACAGTGTTTGGAAACCACATTTATCATGAAAATGAACCCGTTTTCAGAGAATATGCACCCCCAGACCACAAGGGGAAATGAACTCTTCTGTTCAAGCGAAAGATTGATAAGGAGGTTTACAGAGGACGTGTATGATCTGCAATTCTCATAACAACTCTCCTCTTGTGCTCCTCTTGCAGTCAGTCAGTACTTGACTTAAGTTCACAGAGTGTTTCAGTCTTCGATAATGATTTCACATTGTAATGTAGGACAGTGACACTGGTTGAATGTATCATTAATGGTATCATATGGCAGAGGCATTACCCAACAATGTTTGGGAGTGACTAGTGACGCTGTTGCTGTCAGACACACAGCCTCTCCAGTCTCCGAGTCTCCGGTCCTGACGCGGGCACATTCTGTGTTTCAGACACTACCTCGGCCAGCTTCGCCACACCTCTCCGCAACCCCCACCTAAGGCCACACACTTACTCTCCTGCCTCCACCAACACCCTAGTAGGATGGTGACGTTGCCCGTATCTAGAGCGGGCGGGTAGATGGCTTCAGAGATGCTACTCGCTGAGGTAGTTATGTAACGAGCGTGCCAGAATGCTGGGGTAGTGTTTGTAAACAGAGCGACCATGTGCACTCGCTCACGTGGAGTCAGCTCGGGAGTGGTGCCCTTGTCGGCTCACCCCTGAGGTAAACCCTGACACTGATATGCTCCTGTCCAGCTCGGGGCTCTGGACTCCCACCCTGGCCACACTACACATCCCACCGCACAGGCACAGCCAACAAACACGCCAGCAATCCAAGAACGACTCCAACACGAAGGAGCCGGCGTCACTCGGCATGGGGATTGCTTTAAAGGGGAACGCCGGCACGTCCCAACCTACATTCCAGTAGTGGCGCTGGTCGCGTACTATCAGCTGTCAAACAATGAAACGAAACTGTGCTACCTGAATGGAATTATAGCAGTTTTAGCGAGGCAGCAAAATAGCGCAGCAATGTGGGCAAGCTATTCTCACGTTAGCAGCTTGCCCACATCACTATTCCGCAGCAAGGACATCATTGATGGCACACTAGCGAACTCTCACCAACTACATACTGGAAGTTTCAACGTTAATTTATTACTTAATCTGACAAAGAAATTGTGCAATGTCACGCACAGAAATTAAGGAAGAGCCAAAGCAG
>JASCIP010000088.1:1748031-1758502 GCA_034783695.1 Sardinella gibbosa | reverse complement strand
ACAAACCCCTCAGTCTTACAATGTAATAACTATATGTAGGTACCCACAAATACATAATGTAAGTACAACACTAGTACATGATAGTACATGTTGTTACACAGTTTGTACCACTGTACCTAATTAGGTAGGTACACCGTAACAGTGACACATTAAAATAAAGTGTTACCCATATTTACATATATACACATAAGTACATATGCACAAGTACCGTAACTATGAAACTGCAAAAGATCAGAACGGATCAAATGAGGGTGACATGCCAGGTTCAACTTATAATGTATCTATGATAATATATTTATGGCTTTCGGCTTAAACCAAAAATACATTACTCCCGGTATTCCTGTTTTTCGTGTTAGTAGTTCCCACTTTCTGTTTTGATATAATGAAACCTATTTTGCTTGTGTGTTTGTGACTATTGTTCACAACCTCAACAAAGACGACTGAGCAACTGTTGGGCAAAAGTTCTTTTATCTTGATTAATCTCATGGCATGTTGCAGACACATACGTTACGAACGTGTGATGAATGTACAGTGTGATAAACAAGCATTTCAGGTTTCTGCTGACACCAAAGTATGCATTAGTCATTAAAGGCCTGCAGGACTATTAGTCATTGTTCGGGTGCCTGGTAAAAAAAGAAGCGATTAGTACTGCAGTGGCTATTGGCAGAACAGGTCATTGCAAGAATGAAAATGGCAGCCAGGCAAACAAATAGTATAGTTCCACTCAATTGACTAAATTAAATCTCATCATCATTACCTCCATGTGGTCAATGCTTCATATGGATCCGTGTTCTGACGGGACAACAGTGACATTTATTTTTGTGTACAGTGAAAGTAAATTCTGTGTAAATCCACACCTGAGTTAGTTTCAGATCATTTTACTCAATTCAACCTTGTAAGAGAATTCTTAGTGAGAAACCTAAACAAGCAGCATCAAAGTGGCTTAAGAGTGAAGTTCCTCCAGGTTTTGGTGGATTATACAGTAGACCAGTAACCAGTGAGCCTCTGCTGCAGGCAGGCAGGCAGGCATGCCGGCCGCCTTTGAGCGACTGGAGTGGAGTGGAGAAAAGCGACCCCACAGCTGTGAGGGAATGACTCAGTCCTACTTCTGACTCAGCCTCCGCTGGCAGGATATTCACCGGAGGCTGGCAGGCAGAGACAGCCCGAGAGAGAGCGAGAGAAATAAATAGAGATAGAGAGAGAGAAAGAGAGGGGGACAGAGAAAGAGGCAAAGAGGGAAAAAAAGAAAAAGAAAGAAAGACAGGGAGAGAGAGAGAGAGAGAGAGTAACAGAGAGAAAGAGCAGGCAGGGAGCGCGATGTGGTGGGCGGAAGGGGATGTGGTGAGAGGAGTGGGAAGGGAAGCATCTCAGGTCAGCGGCAGGAACTCAAGAGTCGGAAGGAGAATTTTTTTTTTTTTGGTAGAGAAAACACTGAGGAAGTTTGACCTCCCACAGACACAATTTGCCCAGTGATAGGGCCTGGCCCTTCCCAAATCAGAAGCTATGAAAACCAGACCTAGACTTTGTGCTGAAAGTATTATGTAACAAGCACAATAGAGGTACTGAAGTCTTAATTACTTGGCAAGGTTTCAAACAGAAAATGTCTATACCTGCAAAGCTGTAAGTACATCTTATCATTATGCTGGACAATTCTGGCTTACAAAAAAACAATGAATAAGTGTTTTAAATTTAGCACACCCAATGCTCTACATGTACAACTTTATCAATACTCTTTTGGACTGTTTTAGAACTGCAAACCTTCTATAATTCAGGACCAGGACAGCTAACATGCTAGGGAGATAAGAATCCATACTGTTTGCATAGGGATATGCAGGTAACAGTTAAACAGTCATATTGACCACGCTAGTACAACACCATATATTTTCATTATTGTTTTTTCAACTAGAGTGTGCAGTCTCGTCCTTATTATTATTTTTTTAAAATGACCGTTCACATCTTTCACATCTTCCAAGAATGCATTGAACACAAAAACACAATGGAAAATCTATTGTGTGAGTAAACACAGACAGCTCATACACTCACCGCCTCCTCATGTTCCTTCCAACAGTCATAGTCAGTTGCCATGGCAATGCTAGCATAGCACAGGCCAGCCTCCTTGGCCAGCACCACTTCCGGAACCGTTGTCATGTTGATAACATCGGCACCCCACTGCCGGAACATGAGACTCTCAGCCCGTGAGGAGAATCGCGGCCCTTCAATGGTGATCATAGTACCCCTCGGATGGCACTTCACCCCAAGGGTACGGGCCACCTCCAAGAGAACCTTCCCCACACAGACCAGAGGAATAGGGAGAACAGGCAAACACAGGAGTCATATAACTAAACTTGGAATCATTGGCTGACATCATACTCACATGCACTTCTAAGTACAACGAAACAAGTATTTTTTTTTTCCATTGACTGCTATGAAAACATCCTGGGTGCTTGCTTACAAAGAGCTTCAGAGAGGGCTGTTCTGAATAACAGATGTTGAGACATTGCCACTTGAAAGTAGTAGCTGTACAACACACCATAAGGCCAACCACAGAGTTACAACATATCCCTGTAGCTCATCATGTAAGTACACAGGGTTTCAGGGATGCATGGATACAGTAAGGAATGCAGTGATGCTTTCCAACTCACCTCCCTGGTGCGGGGACAAAAAGGTTCCGCCATGGGAATATGACACACACCTGGTGGGCTAGTTGGCCTGCCATCATAAAATGATTGTGGTCTCTTTGTGGTCCTGAGAAAAATGGGACAGAAAGAAAGAAAGAAACTACTTAGAACACTTACATCATTCAGGAAGAGACTATATTTTAGATCATACTGTTAGGTCATTTATGTTACATTCATGTCTTTCACTGAAAAGACATGGGGAAAAACGGACTGTGCTGAACAAAATGTCGATGGTTAGCGTTCATTTACCAGGGTGCCACCAGAACTATGAGTACTATTCCTTTTGTATTAGAATTGCATTATGCAAGCCAAAAAACCCTTAAGAAGTAGATTCTTGAGGACAAAGAATGGAGGTAAATTCCAGAGAAGAAAAAGTATGGTTGTTTCCATGCCAACTATTACAGGGGAAAATTCCAAAGGCGTAACATCACTGAACAGCTAGCTATGTCTGAATTGTACGTATCTAGCGAGTTATTCAAAAGCTAAACCACAGAAAAGGATCCTAAGCTAATGACAGACAACAAGCAGACGTCTTTCAGGCGTCTGTTAATTGGTGAATAATGTGTTTTAAAAGTAGAGGTTTCTTGAGAGTTTCACAACGTGCTATTGCGTGGCTGCTCACAAAAAGGACTTTGAAGCATAGGGATGAGACCCCAACACCCACCCCATGAATGAACATATAAACAAGAACGATAGTCGCACATTAGGCATTGTTAACAAACTCCTTAAATGTTTTAACAGTTTCCCAAGGGTTAGGGTTTATAATAAACTCTTTTTTTAATGAACACCCAGGATAAGACCAAAGAAACCCTGATATGCCACCTTGGCCTGGACTCCAGCAGAGTCAGCCTACTGTACACACAGCATGCATCACGGCGGGACAAGGCAGGGCAAGTACGGGCCACACGCTGGCTGCATTGATGAGTGTAATGTAGATGTTCAGGTCTTTTCAACATCCACAGATACATTCCAGCCTCCACTAGTCCTATACCAGAGCATCTTCCGGAGCCGCAAAGTGGTCGGGGCCATTTAGAGCATACCAATGCAACAAATCCAGCATTCCTCCTGCACAGGGCTTGGCAATCCTGGAACTAGCACAATGACATGCCTTGACAGCCACATTCCAATTTACCCAGAGAGGGCTGTATTTACTCGCATAAGTAAAGAAATTGAGCAATCATGACTAGTCTGACAATGATGGGAATTATATTAAAATGTTTCACTAGGCATTTTGTGCTGCTGTTCTTTCTGGCATTTGTGAAATGGTATGTGAATTGTGGATGCAGAGAGATGTTATAGAGTGGGATCAGCTGGCAGACAACAGAGCCTTGTAAGTTTACCAACAAGGCGTTTACAACCATTATTTTATAGACAGCGGCTATACAACCGATACCAGGAGGTTAAGGAAGTTCAAGATCTCAACTGAGCTGCACAGGACTTTCTATTCTGCCAACAGTGTCTACCGGGTATGAAAATTGTAACTCTCAAGACAAGACTGCCCTGAACATAGTAAAAACAAAAAACTAATAAACTAATGAAGACCACTCTGCCAGGGTCACTTCAACAAGGAATATACACAAGGCATTGCAGAACTAGGCCCACCCTAGGCACAATGTCTTTTAAAGGTTGCCCTTTGGAAAGTGCTTCTGTTTGTTGAAGGCCAGAAGGGCATGGTATGGTATCACTGTACTTTTCCTCTATCGGTGTCTGTATGATCTGATTGTCATGTGCATTATATGTGGGCTATTACGCCATATGCTTTTCTATTGTACTGATCCATTAACTGGTGTGGCCTTCATTGTCGTCATTACTGATTGAGTGTATTTAATTCTGATCTGATGTTCCTTCCTGAAGGCTATGCCCAAGTGGGGCGTCCAGGGTTGTGCTGACCCAGTAAATCGTTTGGGCACGGATCATATGACTATGACATGATCAATCCATATCTTTGATTACTTAAAGGAACAGCATGTAGGTTTGTGGCCAAAACCGGTACTCCAATAACATTTGAAATACTCCTTCTCCATCCTCCCAAACAACAGACTGCCAGCTAGGTTGCCGAAATAGGTGGAGGGTGGCGAGGCAGGCCAAAACACATATACACAAATATATGTAATGACATCACATTAAGATGCGGGCTGCAAATTCACTTTTGTAATGGTAATATTCAGGCTGGATTACTGTTGTCAGTGATATTTGAAATGATCATGATTCCTTAATGTCTGGTGATATATCAGGGCCATTTTATGATTTATTTACATTTTATTTCTTACATACACAACAGAATAAATCTTCTCCTTGATTTAACAACTCAGTGTGGTCTGGTCTCCTGTATTACTGAAGTAGCCGAAAAATTACTATCACAGCCATACGGGTCATAGATACAAAATTTACCCCAATATTTATTTTGTTTTATTTCTGTTTATTTATTATTAGAAATTCTTACTTGCACAGTGGGAATTAGTAGCATTCTCAATTTTCAACGCTATTTGTACCTGTCCATTCATGCATGTGACAAATAAACTTCTCGAATCATTTTATTGTTATTTCGTTTTCATTTGGAATCTTAAAAAGGTATTTGAAGCTGTTATGTGTAGCTGGAATACTTTCGGTTTTAAGACATCTTCAACACAGCTTTGCTTTCGCTTGTATTTTACAGTGGTCACACATGGTGCAACATAACATTACAGAAGAGCCAAGCCGAAGCTAGCTTATTTGCATGCAGGAAGATCTGATCAACACAGTGCAAACATGCAGGCGTTTCTGACAACACGGTTGTTGTTGCACACTTTATAGTTCCTTTAAAATATATTACTATAATATTACTATTATTTGTTGTTACAATGCTTTGCTTACTAATACTTGTATCAGGGCCTTCTTCCCACACATTTCCTTTGCTACTACTACTACTACTACTACTACAGCACTGTACTACATTACACTACAGACCATCTTAGCTGCTTCACTGCATACACTGTGTCGTAACAGAAAAGGTATTCTCCCACACTACCCTAGTTAAAATAGCGGAAGAGCATGACTCCTTCGAACAGAATACCATAAATTCTTCTTTTTTGTGAACTCCATGCACCAGAATAACAACCGGTATCAAATGACATGGATACATAGAGGACTTAAGGGCATTCTCAAGTCGAGATGACACTACTGCATCCGACATTGTAAACAATCACCTACAGGTATGATCTGACTGATTGCACAGAGCAGCTGTGTCTGGGCCATGAACTCTGGGAGAAAAAGAGTTTACTATTCAAGTTACAACTGATGGCATATATTGAGTTCATGCATTCTATATAGTTGGAACAAAATATATATACATCAATAATTACAATTAAAGAACTTAGGACATGGTATCAATGCCCCACTGTTATGTGATTCCAAACGCTATCTCCATGGAAGGCAGTGAAAAGGAGAACAGTGGCAGCTCTTTTCCAACACTTCAAATTGTAAGTTAAAACACATTAGCACAGTGGCAGAACAACACTAAAAAGTGGTGTAATATCACAGGAAATACATGTCTGAATTACATTCCATCCTCCTTTCGACCAAGCAGATTTCACACTCTGGTCAAGAAGTGGAGTCAGAACTGCTAGTCATATCTCCTTTCGGATTTGCCTAAAAAATATGACACGCTTGCACGTGGGAACCTCTCACGAGGATTACGTCCCCAAATGAAATGGGAAACAGCGAGAGAGGTGTCTGTGGGTCAATGCTGGTAATGGGAGACTGAGTGACAAGGTTATGCTTCATGCCAATACCAACAGAAAGCTAAACACGTTTGTCCACCCATAACAGCTTTTAAACTACGAGCTGGGCCAGTTTGCCTTTGACTGCAAACAACTTGACAATATTTGAATATTTTAATTTGGAGCAATATTGATCAAATAGCAAACGCAAATATAACTGAATGGCATCATAGACTCAGTCTCACTTTTGTCCTTGGAAGCATCTCCTTGCCCTTCACAGTAGATGGATGGCATGTGGCACTGGCACACCTAGATGGCCTGGCAATGTGAAATGTACTACTGAAATGTAGTGCCACTCTGAGCTTTATTAGTGGCTAAAATGGTGTTGTGTGCATGTGGTTCTGGGCTATGAACAAAAAAGACCGTCAAACTTGACGCTACTTCAGTCACCAGTCACACTAATAACCTTGTGACTCGTTGTCATGGTGAAAACAGCCTGATTTCAGACTTTCCCGAAATATCACTTTAAAACCCAGGCACCAATCACATCAATGTATCTGACGTAGATGGGCTCATATAGCCATATACAGAGTCTCTCGGCAGCCGTTTGTTTCCACCCCTCGGAAATACTGTAGCAGGTCTACTGCTCGTTGCTAGGTGTGGGTCAGGTTCCAAGGCTAGACAACATTAGTAGATAATAGATGCATAGCTATTAACTGGTTAAACTTCCTAGTCTTGAGTTCAAGTTAAGAGTTAGGCTAGAGTTAAACTTCTTAGTCTTTGCTCATCATTTAAATCAGGGCCCTTGATCAGGCAGGGGACTATGACATGGAACTGGAAACTAACTGAATTGTTTCCGCCCCACAGGATGTTGTGTTGAGACTCAGAATCACAGGAAGAGTCTGCAATTCACAGCAATATCAATACAATACATTCAGTGACAATGCAAAAAGAATGCATTAAGTCTTGAAAATGCTTCATTTGTAAAATAGTGATCTGCTCGTATTCTGAACTATTTCCACTCACTTCATACGATATATTTTTATTTTAACCTCAGCAGTTAATGAAATTACGGTACAAAACAAGAAAAGCACTTGGAAAACGCAGATCTCCGCAAAGGCAATATAAAGTCACTGCCACAAGACAGTGTTCCAAATCACCACCAAAATTGAATAATCCATTCCTTGGCCCCACATTATCCAAAAAAATAATTGAAATCCATGCAGTATGGACAGACGGACAGACAAACAGTGGCAAAAACATAATCTCCTTGGCGAGGTAAAAAAGTTGGGGAAAATGCAAAATCGAGATTAAATAAATTAAATTTGTTTCATGGATGGTATGAATATGAGTATGGTCTATAGCTGAATAATATACAAACATATTTGACTTACAATACAACTTCCTATCATTCGAATTCAAACTGTAATTCTGCTTCCTGTTTGCTTCCATGATTCACTTTCAACTCAAATTCAACAACTGAACGATAATTCAACGAATCAATACAGTCCTAGTAAACAAATTCTTTTTCCGTCTGTAAATATGTTATGTTAAATAAGTTTTGACTTAAAATTGGCTAACTAAACCACTCAAAACATGGAAAAAATTCATTTGCAGCAAATGCAGTATGCCTGTGTATGTAAAAACACCTTTTCCATGTTGGTGGTGTGTGAACATGATGGTGGTTTGTTTTTTACCTGTCAATGAACTGGTCAAGAATAACAATGTCACCAGGCTGGATCTCCTCTCGTAGGGACCCACAGGCTGTGGTGACCAGGAGGTGGGTGCAGCCCTCTTCTTTCAGGGCCCAAATGTTGGCCTGGTAGTTTACATTAGTGGGCATTATAGTATGCTGTCTGCCGTGCCTGAGGAGAGAACAAGTCATATGGGAAGAATAAAACTTCCTGCAATTCTCTGAGTGGCCAGAAGATGGTACTGGCATCCAAAGAGTTTCACCATTTTGGGATTCAAAAAAAAAAGATGTCAAAGAGCTATTCTAAAACATTACTCAATCCATGCACCATTACCTTGCCAGCAGGACACATTCAACATTTTTTATTTTTCCCACAATAAGAGCATCTGAAGGCTGGTAGGAGAATGGGAAAACAAGAACGTGTTTTGGTCAAAGATTTAGTATCTTAAAATTAAATGTTAACAGCTCTAAATCATCCGTACAGCAGTTACAAAATAGACGGATAATTTTAGGACTGACCTTCCCAAAGGGTGTGTCCACATATCGCTCCGTCCTTTCCTCCAAGATGTCTGGGTCATCAAGGCCTGACCCTCCAATAATTCCAATCTTAAGACAAAGAGTACAGTTAGAGGCCCTCTGTCAAACAATCAGGCTTTATAAACAGTCAACTGTACAAAAGGATAAGTTTACATTCAGTGTAAAGTAGAAAGGAACATCAAAAGACTAAAGCCTACAGCTTTTAGAAGATAGAACTAGCTATTCAGTTTAAAATTAGCTTTTATCATTACGCTGCATTACACTGACTACACTACATTTAGGATCCTCAGAGTGGGAGACAATTAGGATCCTTGTCGGTCTAACCACATTTCCACAGATTTTTGTTCTAGTCAGAGATAAATCAATATACAAGAGAATTCTGATGTGTTAAATTCTGGGAATGTTCAAAGATGGATTTTTTTTTAATTTTAGGAGTAAACTGGTAATTTTTTGAGAGTTGAAACTGAAGGTTGGGGACATATAGATGGTAAAAACTGGCCATCTTATAAGCCAGATTTGATGCAAAATAGTGTAAAAAGAATCCATTCTTCCATCACTGGCATACTACTTACATCAGAGCTACTGAAACCACACCCCCTCTCCTTACATGGATAGACTTCTAAATTGACCTCATCCAAACATCCTAAATACCCTGCCCCTGTGTCCATAACAAATACCTCTATGAGACATAACATGAGATCAAACGTTTTTGTTTTGTCAGAGGGGCAGACATTTATGCCTTAACATTTTTGTCAGCTCCTCGTGCTTAGTGTTTATGACCTTTCTTGTCTGCTAAGAGGTGAATTTTTACTAATCAGAGGCTAACAAAGGCAACGATTCCAATGAAATTTTCACTGGCCTAGAGTTCTGCACAGCCTTAGCAAGTCACACCCCCTCAGTCAAGGTTGCATGCCAATGGTTTTATAGTTGGTCTCTGCACTCAATCACTGAAAACACCTTAAATCCCCACTTTTGATAGGTTGAAAAAGGAAAAATCTGGAATCAGTCAGCCAATATATCCGTTTGAGGTTGATATAGGAATAAGAATGATATCATTTGGTACAACAGGCGAACTGGCACATAAAGCTAAGTAAATGGGGAACAGAAAGTTTTAACTGAAAAGGTTTCCTACAGTTGGCTTTGGCTGCCATTTCGCTATCTGGTCTACGCTGCACATATTCCTGTTCTAATTCCTACACCACTCGACAGCAATGAACAACAGGGCTATGGGTTGATTGACTCTGAAATGTTGGTTTAAGTCATTCATTGTCAGTACATCTGTGCATGTTTTGCTATTTGATCATGACAAGGTGATGTGCTCTGTGTAGACCTCTTAGCCTGGGTTAGTCCCTGGTTGGCAAAAATCATAGTTCTCCTCTTAAGCAAGTGTTTACTTCAATGAAACGATTGTTAAGTGAAAAAATTGGTTTGGAGGTTTATGTAACACAATATGATTTACTTGTCCAACATTTCTGAACTTAACATTCCATGGAAAGTTTGTCACCCCTTTGCAAGAGTCAGTGCAACTACTTTAACTAAATCAACTCCACGCAAAGACAATATCTCCATCTAGGCAAATAGAAAAAAATGAAAACAAAATAATTACATGCCCAAGGCACCCTGATAATTATTAGCCAATAATCCCTTCTGTCTCAGCTGTGGCAACTGACAACAATTAAAGCTCTTATCCAAATAGTGGTGGGCTTGATCATACACATTTATCTTGAGTTCCTGCAACAGAAGGACTCAGGCCAGGGCTTTGATTTGGGCATGTAGAGCCATGGTTTTGGTGGTCCTCGAAATGATAGAAGTGTCTCTGATGCTATGGGCCCATTTTGACGTTTCAGTCTGCTGAAGGACCCAGC
>JASCIP010000088.1:1211014-1222204 GCA_034783695.1 Sardinella gibbosa | reverse complement strand
CACACACACACACACACACACACACACACACACACACACACACACACACACACACACACACACACAGAAAAACAAAAGTCAAGTCAAACAGAATTCCTGTTTGACAAACAAATGGAATGCCCAGACAAATGGAATGCTATGTAGAGTCAAATTGAAATTACTATACCTGGTGGTCATAACAATGATTAACACCATTTGTTCCCACACCATTCTCCAGAAATCCCCAAATGTTTTTGGCAGCGGCCCTTAAACAAACACAAGCAGACAGACTGTAAAGACACAAGTCTTCAGTGAGCCTTGGGCAGGCTGATCGCTCTCAAGATCCTTTTACAGTGAGCAAACATGCATTCATACTACTGCAGCACATCAAGGTCTGAGCATTTGGAAATTGATTGAGTTACCCAGCGAGAATTCAAAGACAATGGTGCTTTCTTTTGAGACAAAATCTTTGGAGATGATTTTAATTGTTCTTAACCTTTGTGAAAATATGGACGGAAGAGTGGGAATATTGAAACCAGGTTACCAGTTACCTTTCAGATGGTTGTTTATTGTAGGCGTTGATATAGAAACACCCAAGACCATATTAAACAAAGCTGTGTCCAATTCTGCATACATTTTCATCAGGTACAGTTTGAAATGTGAAGACCAAAGCTAACACAGCATTTCTCAAACTATAGGCCACTTATCAGCAATGTTTTGTGACAAAGGAAATTCTGGTTCAAACGAACCTTCCACTGCTGAGATTGTTAAGAAACACATGAACTCCTGTTTTGTTAGCCTGTCTACATTTTGTGGAGGGAAATTGCACTGAACAACTTCTGAAGAAATGATTCACCTGAACAGATTTCATAACATGGAGATGACTGTATGTGATTGCAAACGAACTTGCACCATTGCCAGGACACCATCATGCCGACTTCTGATCATATACAATCCACAGCTTGAGGAGTCACGTTTCACAGAAAAATACCATTTTCCCTCCAAGCTCTGATAACAGCTACAGTATATTGCAGATGGCTGAAACGTACTGTGGCATCTCTTGACCAGGGCATAACATGCATAGTACCGTACCATTGCTGGCAAACCCCAGAAAAGAACGGCAAGAATTATGGTTAATATTGTGGAGGAACAGCCTAGAAATATAGACACACCTTAGCATTAGCATATAGTTTTGTTCAGCGGGTATGTTTAGTCTAACACCAATGGGGCCTCAGTAGGTCTACCGTTGGACGCTGGTCCTAGCGAGGCACACACTTAGTAGAGAGCCGTTGGGCGTGCTTCGGGCTGCGACAGTGCAAATCAACTCAGTGGGTAAGGATAAGCAAGGAGTGGGCAAGGAAGTCATTTGAATCGACTTTGGCATCGACTTTGGAAGAGTCAGACTTGGGCTTTTCTTTGAAAGTTAAGCAGAAAAAGGCACTCAAAGTTTTTTTTTTTTTGTGGACGTTGCTCTAATTGGTCTTATCACCAGCCAGTTTGAAAGACAACCGCCGATTCCACCCCAAGGATGTAGCCTGGTCTATCGGTTGCAGCCGGACTATACATTTTAATGTTGTAGTGGCTTGTCAGGCTCGTGGAGCTACTGTGAAACATAAAAACTGAAACTGAAAGTGTTTCTGTGCCCCAGTTAGTGTTAGCGGAGATCAAATTTGATCGTTCAGAAGTGAAAGGGGAAGGGCATTACCCTGAGTGGCGATGTAGGCTCGGCTCCTCTTGTACCCGTCCATGAAGCTGGCGTTGATGTAGTCTGAGGTCTGGACAAACCAACAAACATTTCAACATTTAAGTACAGATAAAGTGAGCTGGCATGAATTTGGTTGCATCGGATGGCATCACACTTGCAAAGAGGATCACGCCTTACGCTCACCTCATCATCCTCTTCGTCGAGTATGGTCAACCTGACACGAGACTCATCCAGACAGAGGACATCGCTGTAACGGTTCTTGATCTGATTGGAAGGCTTCCTGTGGGGGCGCACAAGACATTGAAACACCCAGTGTCACACAAATATCAGAGCACACACACAATGTACACTCCAACTGGTCTTGCGCCGCTTTTGGATTCTCTTTCTTGCTTAGGTAAGGTTCTTTCCTAATGAAATGACCTGGAAATATTTGGGGGTATTTCGGATTCCCAAAATGCCTAGGAAAGGTGTTCTGGTGCCTCTTTTCAAAGCTCTTTTCACGTACTAGTGTATACTTGTGAATCCAATCAAATAAAAGGAGGAATGAAAAGCTATACATTTCCCTGCATGATGAAATAACAACCAATAAACTCGGCCCAGGTCAACAACAGTGTCCCAAAGGCCTGGGCCAAGTTCAAGAGGCATGAACCGTAGCAACATGGTTTATTCAACAGAAACAGAGGTGCGCTGACCGCTTTGTTTCTCGCGCAGCGCAGCTGAGAATGTCTTTACTTGCTATTTGTTTTTTGTTTCTATCCAAGCCTTATTAAATGCATATAAACATGGGGATTACTTTCTTTTCAAGTTTTCACTGTTATCATCCAACTGAAAGTGGATACTGTGCTTGCTGTCTTTTTAATGGGGTAGGTTTTTGATACACATCAATGCTGATAGGGTGACTTTTCTGACACACCCACCAAACGAAAGAAAACTACCTCCCAAGTCTGTTGCAAAACGTTGGGCTACATTGCGGCCAAACACTTCGTTCAATCAGGAAACCGTAGCAAACCGTAGCAAAACGGTGCATCCGCTGAACTCGCCCCTGGACTTACTTTGAGTAGGTGAAGGTTCCTGTGGGCGGCTCTTTGCGGATCTGTTCGTACTCCTGGTAGATGCCCCGCTTTCGGCTCCTCTTGACGTGGGCCACAAGATCATCCACCGTCATGCCCCCCAGCTCGGGCATGTGCACAGAGACCTCCATCAGCTCCAGCGGCAGCGACGGGGGGCTGTGGGAGGGGGGAGGAGGGCGAGATTTCTGTGGCAGAGGGGGCACCCCGTCCTCTTCTCCCTCTCTCTCCTCCTCTTCTTCCCCTCCGTCTCCATGTCCATGTTCATCCGGAATTCTTCCATCCGATGCCCACTCGGTCTCTGTGACAACTATGTTTTGTGTGTGTGCGTGGTGTATGGGTGTGTCGGGGGGCGTGTCGGACTGTGGAGGTGGATGGTGACCACGCCCCTGGAGGGCAGAGCCATTCCAGTGCTGTGTATGATTGGCTGGGCCCCGGTGATTAGGCAAGTTGGCATTGGTCCCGTCCAGAGGGGTAGTATTCTGCTCTGGCCAATAGGAGCGCAGAAGGTTACCCACACAGTCCGGGTTGTCATTGGCATCGCTATGGTTACTGGCAGAGCCAGTGTTGAAACAGGACTGCACCCAGGCCATGTGACTGTAATTTAAGGTCCCACCCAGATGCTCAGGAAGAGATGATACTGGGATGTGATTGGCCAGCTCATGGGCCTTAACAGTGCACACCTACAACAGACAAATAAATAAAGTGAGAAACATCAATCTTAACGACGCAAGTACACTGTACAGCAGGTTACGGTTTAAAAAAAAAAAAAAAAATTACGACTTACTCTCTCTCTCAGCTTCTCCCGCACAAACAGACGCAGTACAGCAAACGGTGCCCTGAACCACAGTGGAGAGGACACGATAAACACACACTTCAGCCGGGCAGGAAACGCACCCTACAACACAGGACACAAACAAACAAGCAACACAAGTTAGCTTCAATCATTTCATTCAGATACTAATGTAATCTCACACAGTCAAGAATAGAATAGGGTTGGACACCGATACCCAGTTCCGACGTGATCAGTAATAACCAGATTGCATGACTGCCCATTTAGGAGCCACTAAAATTGACATCTGTTTATCTGCTCTCTAGAGTTCCAACTTCACAAGCATTAATGCTGTGTCATACAGAGTTGAAATTTGTTATTTGAATTTACAGATTATGTTGCTCAGAGATCATTTAGGAAAGATTTTACATAATTTATGAGATTGAGGGCGAGAAAATCTTTTACAATTTTTAAGTAATCCTTTTGCTGGAGCATGGCACATCAGACACCCATCTCAACTACAACCTCATTCTGTCCTATTTAAATGCATAAGACATCGCTAAAATTGTCTGCTTTGCTCTACAAAATTAATTTGTACAGCAACCCGCTGTTCATATGGTCTCCCACAACTCAATGGTCACGTTCCATCCTCAAGCAGAGGCTAATCACTGCTTAATCTTTCCTTCAGAATGAGGGATGAACAAACACTGCAGGTCTACAAGAACTAAAGCTGACCTAGAAAGTAACGGGCAGAAATTCACCATGCAATCAAGTCATAGAGCCTTCCAAACCACAAGGGTGTTTGGATCACATATATACATTGTAGCACAAAGACAATTAGCTGGCTCTGGTCAACAGTGAAATTTTCTAGCTGTGTTCTGAGATGGAAGACCGCTCCTTCATAAAACACAGATGAGCCGTAGGCAACCACTGGTATGTCAGAAGCAAAACGGATGGTCTGGTGTTGTGGTTTGTGGCGGGGGACTTGTTGTCACATCGTCAATTAAAGCGTTAGTTTGTCATCTTACTTACCATGCCCACTTCTGTGCTAAACCAAATTTATTTGTTGGTGGTGGACGTAAGCTTCCCAAATCATTGCCAAAGAGGCTCATAATTATTAAGCTACAAATGCATATATGCCTACGAATTCCTTTTATGATGACAAGGCATTTATAATGCATTACTTCTTTAAGGATATCATTGACCAACTTGGCCGGACTCCATATAGTGATGTGATCTTAAACAAATTCTGTTTTAGAACAAAGTCGGTAATGAACAACCATTGAAAATACTAACAAAACGGGTCATTAATTAAAAATTCGTTCCTGCCATTTTCTCTAAACATTAATAAATGAATCAAGTTGCACTTTAAAGCAGAAGAATGCATTGACTGCTTCTCAGCTAGTCATGAAACCCAGTGTCATGGAGCTCTTGTGTAAACCTGGCCAACTCACTACTCAAGAGACCATTGAAATGTCTCCTCCCACACAAGCCTTGTTTACCAAAATTGAAATTCTACTGATGGCTGTCCTTCATATTTGCCATTTGCTTTTTCCTTCATTCACATGAAGCCAAGCCACAATTTGCAGATCATACTAAAGGTAGTGCCTTACAAAAGTCTATCTCTGCAATGTGAATATCAAAAACAACTGCACCATTATGCCTTAGTTCACCTCTTCTGACAGGACATAGTCCAGTACCATCATGTTAAACATGGCAAAGATGTCTAAGGCTTAACAGGTTTTTTTCATAGAAACATTCCAACACCGGTGTGTTTGAATGAAACATTCACTGAAACACTCCAATTAGGGCATGTGCCCTAGGACTAGGTATTGCCATGTTGGAAAAAAAAAATCTATATTGCAAGTTCGCTTGCAATACCAAAGCTATGGTGTCCAAATGTTAAAGATCAGTTAAAAAGAAACACCACCAGACAAGTAGTTTTTCAAATCTTTCCTTGCTCCCACGTGTTTCCTTGGCTGGAAACCTTCAGAATAGACTCCTCAAGTAAAAGGGCTCAGGCTGCTCTTGCCCACAGTGGAGTTGGAACCTGGAAGTGTTGTGTGGAGCCCCTGAGCATGCTCTCTACACAGCTGCCCAGTGCGGCTCTTCATACTGCCAGTAATTTGAATGTCAAATTGCGTTGATGCCACTGAACAGAACAGCAACCCGGTAGCCCCAGCTTTTACCAACGCCCTCAGTGACACTGCTAGAATTATTCCCCATTGACTTCCTGAAACCTGTGCAAAGCCTGTGTTCACTGTGCAGATCACCCCTTCGTCGGCAGGACAGACCAATTTAAAAATAAATAAATAAAAATATCATGAAATCTTAATAGTTCTAGCTATCTATGTGTCTTAGTGAATTCATAGATTGTGAAGGTGAAGGAGAGTTAGATGAATCTCGGGAGAAGTATATTGGACTTGAATCCTACACTGCACCTTTAAGACAGGCTACACCAATCAGTTCAATTTGTGAGGAGCAGGCAGCCAGCAACTGCAACACAAGGCGCTCCACCCTTCATCTTTTACAACGGCCCTTTATACTCTCGACACTAATTGCACACTGAAAAATCAAGTGGTATTGCTTACTTTAAGTAGATTAAGGATCTTGACACACAACTCGTAGTCAAAGTTAGCGTACGTCGAGTTGGTCATATCATAGATGAATATTAGACCATCCCGCTGGGTCTGAATGCTAAAGGACAGGGAGAGAAGGAGATGGAGAGAAGTGTGAACAATGCAAACATCAGAGCGTGTGTGTGTACACTAATATTTTTTTCTCTGTATGATGCAGCGAATCTGTACCTTTCAATGGCCTTATCCAGTTGATAGATGATGGCCTGCAGCACAGCTTTATGGGTAGTGAGTTCAGGCCGATGGAGGCGAGCGGTGAATAGGGCCAGAGCAGCACCCTTAGAATCCCGACCAGGCTGTGGATGAGCATAGGGTTAGCATAAATAGCATACATTTATGTGAAAAGAAACCCAGCATAAATACATGTGAATTTGCAGTTTCTAAAACACTCACTCACTCCATCAAAAAGGTCTTGACACACACACACACAAATACACTTTAACTAACTTACCAGCACGGTGAACTTTCCGCTCAGTAACTCTGTTCTCAGAGGCTCCTCTTCTGGGTTTATGTTGTAAATTCCTTCCTTTATTCTAGTATTCTGAGAGATAAACACACACACATAAACAAACACATAGCAACATACCAGATGTCGGTGCAATACACATCAAATGAAATCATGCAACACGTTTTGAGCACAAGAAGGCTCTGGGATGGGTTTGAAGGTTTGTTACCTTGTAGGCTTGAAAGAGTTCGATGGCTCGGGACACGTCAAACTTGCGTGCCATAAGAAACTTCACTGCAGTGATTTCAGACACCAACACCACATTCTGTGTCTGTTCCCGACTCTGCAACTCTGCCAGGAACTCTTCTACAGCCTTCACATATGGACACACAAAAACACACAACAATTTCAAAGCACCATCTTTTTGCCATGTACAAACCAGTTATGGTTGACATTCAACAACACTTGCTATTGTTACCAGTTAGGCACGCTTGAGCAATTTCCTTTCACCTCTATCAGTCGTTCAATCATGCAACATTTGGCTACCTGTATAAACACCGAAGCAAACCACTGAGATGATCATGATGCTCTGGGTAATATCAAACCATCAAACAAATGGGCAAACAACTACTTCGGGCAAACTACCATGACGGAGCAAGCAGGAATTACTACCACAACGCCTACATGCATTCAATATCTTTGACCCTCCGTCCCCTCCCCCAATTACAGAGGTTTGAAACCCACATTAAATCGGGTAACTCTAGGAAACATTTGCCGTCTTGTCAAGGAAGCTCAGCGAAGCGTGGGGATGCCATGAAAGATGCTCCATTAGCCTCTAACACCCGGTGACTGACAACCACAAAGCTATACAAGTTATCTGCTAGCTAGTCACGCTAGTTATGCTTTAATGCGGTCTTTCCTCAAAGTATATTATTCGCTCTTGTGTGACATTTTTGACCACTACGCCTTTCAAAAGCATGGAGGTCTTTCATGTGCCCAATCCTTTTGCCAAAATAAAATCAGGACAAACCAAAGCGTACGAGGTTGCCCAGCCTTATTAGACACGGACCAAGCTTGCCTGCACACTATCATTCCCCAAGTATAACGTACGGAGATGTTTGGCTCAACCACTATCGTAAGCTGACAAGTTCAATATCAAAATAACACTGCCAAGGAATTTGTGTAAGTCAACACTTCATACGTTATGAGCATAACGAAACATCTTTAAACATCACGTCTTCATAGAATCTAGATGATTAAAGCTGAAACACCGTATCTAACAAATTCTCCAAACGAACAACGTGCTAATCAGCAGCTAATATTAGCTAATATGCTAACTACCTAGCTATGGCTGCTGTGCTTCATACGGGACTTCGTTAGCTAGCTAACTCTGATAGCCAGCTAACTAGCTAACAATGCTAATAGCACGAAAGGGCCGCAGCTACTCGGGAAGACTTTACAGAGGTAGGAAGGACACGAATATGTTTACATATCAAAATAAGAATAAAAATATACATGTCAGTGATGAAAAGAGCGGTTGGTCCAAGATGATAAATTTCAAAGGAAGCATAAAACTGTTAAGTTATGCCTTACCACCTCCTCTTGAGTTGTCAGGGCTTCCGCCATCTTGAAGCCTCGGCAACGTCGTAGCTACGGGCTCGCCCACAAGCCTCACGCACGCGCAAGTCGCGCTCCCGGTGAGCGAAATGAGTTTTCTGGAAAATGTGAAGAAAACAGGAATGAATAAGCAACTCTGCAGTCGTCGAGAATTATATTGCTAGTGCAGTGTGGTTAGACATTTGATAATCCAAATAGAAGGACCGACTCCTTAAAGTCTAATCAGTTGAGGGTGCCAAATCCATCATGAAAATATCCAGAAGTAGCTTAGATAGGCCTACATCCTTTCCATCATTTAATACACCCTAATCATTTAGCCATGTGCTCCAGCCGAGTCAGAATGGATCAATCTCCATTTGTAAATGTAAATCAGAAAGATTCAAGTTACTGATTTTGGCGGACACCGAGGCATGTTAGACTGTGTAAGAAGGGGCCGCATGAAATGTCACAATATTTTATTAGTATTTTTGGAAGGGTGATCATATGGTTCGTAGCTTACCGGACTGGCAAATCCCTCAACTTCAGAGCCCAAATTCTTTGAACGCATAAATAATCAAGGGAGGCAGTGATCCTAATTGTGCAAAAAATAACCCATTGTACTAATAAAATGGCTATCCATGAGCCAGCGAATCTTACCTGCAATGGTCAGGATACTGTGAGAGATCCTGGGCTGTCAAGGATATAATGTCCCCTAAAAGGGAAATGTAATAACATGCATTGAGATACGTATAAGACTTGCAGTGAAATTGCATGTCAGAATGTGAATAAATTGGGGAGGCTGGACAGGGCAGGGCAGGCTTCCTGGTAGTGGACAGCTGTTGAGGTAGAGGTGTCAGCAGCCTCCTTCCTGCTTGTAGTACAAAACAATTGGCGATACTGGGAAGTTACGGGATTGGAAGGGTGACAGAGGTGGGATTTTGTTTGTAATGTAAAACAGTGGGCGATAGTGGGAAGTTACTGACATAGAGATGTCATAGGTCAGATGGTGTAAACCAGTGAGAAAAGTGTGGTTAGAGTCATGTTTGTCATGTCTGTTGTGACTCACTGGGAGAAGAGACTTGTTTCTCTCTGCGGGAAGCTCAGTCAGACTGAGTAATGGCCTGAAAGAAGCTGGTCCTGTTCCAAGATGTGATAAACTACAGTGGAGTGGACGCAGGCTGAATGCAAATATAGCTGACTGACTGCAAGTTGCACGTAGGAAACTGAACATCTGTATACGGCTCTAAACTGGCCCCAAAGATCATTTTGAACAGCTCTGCTGGTCAGGTGTCCTCCTTTGCCTACACACACCACTCATGCAAATTAAAAACTGATGCCAATAAAATGTTGGGCATTACCTCTTCCAGTAAATCAGTGAAGCACCATCATCTTCTCTGGTGCTGCTCAGCTGGTAGCCATTTAATATTTCTCAGGCCATAAGTATGATTCCCAGTTAGCACAGGCTGTGTACAAGCCTGTATTTTACATGCAGTACATGAACTACACTGTCACTATCAGTGCAATTTCTACATGTGAATATGAGTAAGTGTAAGTGTTCATAAATTCAGTATTACAGTACTCCGAGTCCTTACCCATGGGGCAGTAAAGTACAGTACTGTATGTGTGCTATACTTGCACTAAGTGAGTGGGATACACATCGACACATATCCTTACTGCTCCATTGCACACAGTTACATTCATTCATTCTTCAGTAGATATTACGCTATCATGTTTATATTCTGTTGTTTTTGGAGACCACTTCAAATGGATGCAACTTACACACACTGACACACAGAATAGACAGACTCTTCATTCCTGCACTTAAGCTCGGCTTTATTCTTTTAATTCTGCTGACATCATCAGAGACAGAGATGCCCGACATCGTGCCCAGCACATTGCTGTTGGAGAAATACGTACGGACACACCTCTGTGAGGGACAGCTGGCTTTTAAAGGGCTGAAAAAGAAAAAAAGTCATGAGCATTGCTTCTGAACTCACACTTCCCTCTGCTTCCACCAGATGGCACTCTCACTGCAACCTGCACGCCTGCCTGCCTGCCTGTCAGCGAGTCAGCGTGAGGATACATGCCTTGCCTTCTCGGACCGAGGGCCCTCGAACACACCTGCCACCACATCGCAACGGCAGGGAGGGGGAGCAGCGCGTCATCCCCACTGAGGGGACTGCGCTCCCCAGCTGTTCCTCAGGGGATGACTGCAGTCTGTGGACCTCAGCTGGTGTGGAGAGGAGAGGACGCCATCATTCAGTGTGGGCCTTTCCTCCCTGCAGCGCACGCAGCAGGCCCCCACGTCCCACCAGCGCCCCTCCCTGGAGGCACTGGTATGTTCACGGTGTGTACACGTTGATCTTCTGATTATCGTCAACACTGGAATCAGCAGCCGCTCATACGAGCAGTTAAAGCACTAAGGTAAGGCATCAGTCCAGGCTCTCGGCGCCAAATGATAATAAACCGTACAAAAAAAGGGGGGCTATGTACATTTAGTGGTCGGTGATGAGAGGAGGTCGAGTGCATCTCCGCTAGTGGTCCTCAGGCTGTAGGGCTGGGGGGGGAGGAGGGGGTGTCAGAGGTCAGGGGTCAGGGTTAAAGTGATAGCGAACAGGTGGGCCAGGCAGATCATCATAACCATCAGTCTCGGGAGCAAAGGACACAGTCAGGTCCACATAACGCCGCTCAGCTGCTGGCTTCACCAGCTTCAGCATCCTGCAGGGAGAGAGGGGGAGAGAGACACGGACAAAGTTCTGAATAATCTGCATGTGGGCAATTCCACAGAAAAGTAAACCTCAACATGGAAATCCTATTTTTTTTAAGGCTGTCAATTCCATGGAAATGTCAAACAAATTTGAGGTTAATTTTAATACTCAAAAGTTGTTGATTGTCATCAATTCATCATTCAAATTTGTGAAGTTTTTACACCTGTCTGGTTCAGCTGTGTCGCGTCCATGACGCCAGTTTTCCCAAAATAACCCAGAAAA
>JASCIP010000088.1:826536-836624 GCA_034783695.1 Sardinella gibbosa | reverse complement strand
GAACACACACACACACACACTCACACACACACACACACACACACACACACACACACAATACTCATGAGACCTCATCTTGGAAGGTATGTCTATCTAGTTCTATTATTCCTCTATTACTGTAATTACACACAAGATGCTGATGTGATATAAAATTACATATCACAACATCAATTAGCAATTAATGTCAGCCTTTATCAAAGAAGAAATTATGAAACAGAAATTATGAGAAATGATATACTTTCATTGAAAAGAACATCTTCATTGAGCTGAGTACACTGAACTAGAGGAGCTTGAGGATCTTTTTTTCTCTCAAAATGGCACCCGGATGCAACCCAGTCAATGAGTGGTCAATGTGGATATCGACCCAGTCCTGACTGGACGTGACTGAAGGCCACCAATGGGCGGACAAGCCATGAATCAAAGCCTCTTTTAGTGGGGTGAGCTCATCCTCAGAAAGGCTGCTCCAGTCTCTCAGGAGCTCGCTCATTGTTGACTTCATCCATTACGCTCTCATGTTACACCTCAATAATGCATTACAGCTGATGTAGAGTGTGTGTGTGTGTGTGTGTGTGTGTGTGTGTGTGTGTGAGTGTGTGTGTGTGTGTGTGTGAGGGTGCGTGACACCCAGCCACCCTCCCTTCTCCTCAACTCGAAGCATCTAACGGGTAAGTGCCTCAGCACAGGCACGCGTTAAAGCCTTCGCATCCGCCGCGCTCTTCCTAACGTCTGCCCTCCAAAGTCTGCGGGTCACAGAGGGAGGGCAGGTAATGAGTGTGACAGAGACAAAGAGCTAAGAGAGGCCACCCAGAGAGGAGAGCTGAGCCACCCAAAGAGCAGAGCTGACAGAGAAGGGGGCTAAGCTTAGCTGAGCTGAGCTGAACTGAGTTGTGATCACAGGAGCTATTTTCTGAAGCATGCGTCGGTTCAACAGCTCATCAACACCTGACTTTTATACCAACAGCCAGAAAGGTTCGGGAATAAGATGAAAGAAAGGATGGCTTCTGACATTCCGGGTCTAGAGGGCTGTAAGGGTCAACGTGTGACAAGGACACACTCATGCCAGATCTTTTCAGTCGATGACTACTTACTTTAGCCTCTCCAGTGCATCAGTGTGAGAGTTGGAGGTGACCAGCTGTTCCAGTTTTACACCAGCACTCACATGAGCAGGAAGACACGCTTTAGAATACTATTTGCTGTGTGTGCGATTTCCCCTCTGAAATCAGTCACAGTCACCAAGGGCAACAGCATGGCCATAGAAATTCTCCTATTCCACCGACTTCAACTCTTTCTATCTCTGTGTCAGTGCGAATGTGCATCACACTTTGATCCAAAATTCAATAACAGTACTGAGCAGGGTTGTCAGGAACTGAATACCAATATTGAGAAAAAAAATAATTCTCAATAGTAATGGCTAAATTGAGAGAATATCATTTTTAATATCATACAGTAGGAGGGGAAATTAAAATTTCATAGGCATTCTTGACTGTGCTCACGCTCCCACACTCAGCAGCTAATATCAGTATGAGTCTCCTCATGATCACATGTTAAGCTGATGGCGAAGGAAGGGGCTGTGTGTGTCTGTCTGTCTATCAGCTGTGCTGAGTGAAATGGTGTGTCAATAGGAGGAAATAATAAGAGAGAATTGCTGGTATTGCACTGTTGCAAATCAGTATCTAATTCAATACTACATTGGAGCATTTATTAGTACCTGAGTATCAATTTTTTTACACTAATATCAATTACACAGATGCTAAGACTAACACAATAAGAACAGTAGGTATACTATTCACTGACATTTTCATATAGAAAACTATCATTTGCAACGTCACAAAAATGGTCAGAAGATCTAAAAAGCCTTTTTAGGTACTGTTCATAATTCATGAATCCTACCCCTCCCTTTATAGGGGGACAAAGCCTTATTTACATAGACACATGTACAGCATACCAACTGCTGACTCGAAAATGTAACAAATTAGAACCACGGACAGCACCTTTCCAGCAACTGTGATAGGCCAAGACCAGGCACACTGAAGATCTGCCATATAACACATGTCCAGTAGGTGGTGGCAGTGAGAGGGAAGATAGAAGTGGAATAGAACAACAAACAATACAATATGGGTACATCAGAACATCAGAGCATTATTACCTCAGACAAGGAGGCTATGTCTGTCTGTCTGTCTGTTTGCTTGTTTGTTTATTAAGAGAATAACTCAAAAAGTACTGCACGGATTTGGATGAAATTTTCAGACAATGTGGGTATTAGGAGGACAAAGAACGGATGATTTGGTGGCGATCCGTAACACCTTCTGGAATTTCTATTGGGTCAGTGAGCCATATTGCCTTGGCGGAGGTCTATGTGCTCTGAGTGCTTTTCTAGTTACGGATGGAACTGAATCTTTATGTAGGCTATAAAGATTAAATCCCACACTCATACAAACATACACCCACGCACACACACATACACAGGCACAGTTTACCTTACAGTAAGTGTAGATTGCATGTGAAAATGAATCTCACCTGTTCAAATTCTCTCAAGGTGTGAGGTTGCAGAGGGGGAACTTTGTCAAGCTCATCCTTTGCAAAATCTAAAAAACAAAGAAAAATATAAATGATGAATATTGCATATACACTTCAAAATGTTTGTATCCCTAAACCATGTATGTATTATAGGATACAAAGACCATATGTTTATTTCTGAGAACATAATAGTAGCTTAATTTTGTGAGATTTGTATCATGTATGATGATGGCAAGGTCCACTGAGCACCAGAAGCCCAACCCCTTCACTTCTGAGAACAGTTGGTAGCTTCATTTTTGGGATTTGTATTGAAGAGTTAAGATACAAAACCCTCTTTGTCCATTTGATGAATTTACAGAAATATATATATTTGATCAACTCTATGATCAGCCCAACACAAATGGGATTGTTTAGTCTTGATTTGTTTCACTTGATAATTACATTGAAATTGCAGGGTGATAGAGATTACTCTGATTATTCGGAAAATATTATAAAAATAACTTGAATGTACTGAATAACTAAAAATATACTTGGCAGGTTTTGCATCTGAACTTCACACAACCCCTTCACTTCTACAGTACAGTGTGAGTGCCCACCTGTCATATGCCCTGAACTTCTGGACACATTTCCCTCCTTGTCCAGAGGCTCCTCCCTGAAACACAGGCCAGCAAGAAGATGTGTCAAACCACTTCACAGACTAAAGCACAAGAATATTTTACAGGTTAAAGAATACATGTATTGCAGCATCATAGAACATCATTGAGCAGCATATGGAAATAAATAGTCCAATCAAACACACTTTCACTTTACGCATTCAAGAGTCTTGCAATACAGTGATTAAAGTTAATGTAATTACCTTATATTAAAGTAATTAAAGTATATATCTTTAACCACACCCAACACAATAATGCACTAATGTAAAAAATGCATGTCTGTAATTTATGACAGAGTCACATGACCGCAGCCTTGATCTCAACATTTCCTCCCACACAAATGGCAATGAGCAGGGTTACCATAGCAACAATCCAGAAAACTGGAAGGGAGGGACAAGTCTGGCGACAGTTAAAGATGGAAGCACTAGATAGTTCAGGATATTTATATGTTAAAGAAAAAATGCATAAAATCAATAAATACTCAAATCACTATTTAACAACAATCAATCTAAAATTAACTTAATCAAATAACATTTTTACTGAATAACTGAATTGTCTGCACATCTAATTGTCCTGACAGCAATGCTCAGCATTCCTGACTGGGCTAGGCCTATATATAAAGCATAACTTGACACAGCTGACAGGGCAACTGTGAGAGGCATTAAATTATTTACATTATATTCAAGAGGGCCATGTGGAAGTCTGTGGAAGTCGTACAGAGGAGCTAGTTTTACAAGCACAATTTCTTAAATGGGACACCGTGTAAAATGTAGCCTAGGTAGCCTATGTACAATATGTGATTAGGATAGTTTAAAAAAACACAACAAGAATTCATCTGATAATTCAGCAAAATAATGCACACAATATGACTGTAGATCAACAGCAGTCCATATTTATTGCACTTTTGTTGAAAGTGACTTAGAAAAATAACTGTCAACTAAACTTCTATACCACATTGGCCAGCCATACTGTTAACAACCAATTATGGACCAACTATCATATAATGTTATGGGACAATATTTTGGAACTATCATGTTGCTTAGCTGAAACCATAGAGATCTTTTAGATTATCATGGCTACTAACTGAATTAAACTAAAATGAAAAAAAAAAATATGAAAGCCAATAACAAAGATTAAGCATAACAACACTAGCAACCATGAAATATCAAAAATGCACTTAAACCAATGTTCCTGGATCATCTAAATAATGCTTCCTTCTTCCAGCTTCCATTTGTGGATAAAACCTCAATCACATCATATATTCATAGACAATGAATGGTTACTGTACATTTTCTTGAGCTAAGACAATGTTTTTTTTCACACAAACAGGTCTGTAGTGCCCCTGAAGAACCAAGATCATAGCTATTAATTTTCAAAATTTCCCTGGGTTCAAGGCTAAATATGTGAATTTGTGCTTTTCAGCATTACAATGCGTTAACTTTTCCAGACTTTTGCTAACTTCATCACAACCTTTTGAGAGGTGTTATTGGCACTAAAGGAGAAGTTTGATGTGAATCAATCCAAAGCCCTGTTGTTAGAGGTCTCCAAGTGCTTTATGCAACATCAACCGATAACCAATAACTAATGTTAACTGAATAGGGCGTAGTGAAATGAAACTGAAAGTAAATCACTATGCCCTATTCACCTAGTGTTAGTTGTCAGTTCACTATTTGGCCTATTTTGCATCAATTTTTTTTGCTCTTTTTCCTACAGACAGCATTCAGTGACCTTGATCAACAGGGCTATGAATCGATCGATCTGGAAGCAGATATTGCAACCGCTGTGGTTCGGCTCCAGGCATGAAGCCGAAGCCGAAGGCCAATTTACAAAGTTTTAAGACACGGAATTAGCCTGAGAATACCCATGCTGCCTTGTGCGCTCGTTCTGAACTGCACAGAAGCCTGTAGACCATGGCCGAAATTTTCGCATGAATTTCGGCCATATTCACACTCTATTAAGATGTTTTCTCTGGAGAGAACTACAAAATGTTACGAAAATCTCTCGCTTAGAATGAATGGAATGTTCACATCAGTCAATTCAGTGGAAAATGCGGAGTGATTACTAGCTGTGAAGAGTCACACGTGGTGATACCGGTGGATATTGCCACGGCTAGCGATGAGCAAAATGCGTCTCATCCAATCAGATATTACTTAAGAGTTTGACCGGACCTACCTATTATATAATTTGCATTATGAAACAGTCTCTTCGACAGGCTTCGACATTGCCACAAAATATTGGTTTATGAGATTTGCAGATTATCACATTCTGTTTTTATTCACATTTAACTTAACTTTAACTTTTTTTATTAACTGGGGTTTAACACGGTAAGTGATTCAAATCTACAACTCAACTCAATCAAGTCTGTAGGACCCTTAAAGGACATTAACTACAGTATGGAAGCCTCCTGAGAAGAATGCACAGGCACTCAGTCAGTCACTGAGAGAGTGAGAACAGATTATAGTCAGGAAGAGGATGAACATGGTCATGCTTTCTCACACCAAGAACACACACCAATCACACCAGCATCCACTTTTTCCTCTTTATCTGACTTCATTATTCATTCTGACCCACAGGAAAGTGTTCAATCTTAGGTGTTGACACCCATCCCCCTAAAAAAGGCCAGTGAATTTGGGGAGGTCTTGCCAAACAACACCACACAAAGGGGGGTGGCAATCTTATTGTTAAACAGAAAATTTTGCAGCAGCAGGGGGCAAGTTGATCTCAATTAAGTTTGAAAATAGTTGAAAGGAAGACTTTGCCCTCTGACTTCCAGCCACAATAGCTGATTAACACGAGGCCTCCATACTTAACTGGTGATTATCATCTCACCCCCTTGCAGACAGATTAAACATTACAGTCAATGTATCAGGGAGGCAATCTTGCCCAAGCTACAGTAGGCTATTTCCAAATTATATTGTACTTTCCCATTGTCATAAGATAACAGAAGACCTGATCCAAACTACAGACAAAGAACTTCACAGAGGAAATGCCTCGAAAAGTAGTAATAAAGAACGAAAATTTCTAGAATTTCTTTCTTTTTCTTTCAGATTTTTGCACATACGGTGACTCCTCTGATCATTTACAAAAGTAAAACGAATGCTCTGCTCTTAGGTGCCAATTAGAGCCTAAGTGAGATTCCTGACAACGCAACTGCTGCCTTACTTCCCCACACCCCTGCATAGTTTGAACAGCTGTTAAGCTCAGCTGCTGGACCAGTCTCCGTTATGGCCTCTCAACAGACTTAAGATGTTTGTGTCTGTGAGTTAATATTAACAGGACTACATCAAATGACATGCCTACTATGGCCCATACAAAAATCACAAGCCAGCAGCATTCACAGTTTTCCATAAATCAAGTAAAGGTGCGTCTAAGATTAATGGCATTTTGGCATTCGTGTATCTTAGGCTACTTTATGCAGCGCACTTATACCAGCGTGTTCCTTCCAAGACCTACGGAATAAATTAAAGACACCTAACACCATTTAGCATACCACCAAATAGGCTACCAATCCTTTCGGTGGCTTCAATAATGTAACCTCTCACTGGTTTACACGGTTTCCAGGCCCATTTTATATATGACAATCTTTTGTAAAAAAAAAATCTGTAATCTTGCAAAAACAGCACTATTCAAAATGGAATGGGACAGCCATTGTAAATAGCTTCATTAATGTAAACGCGGGTAGCCATAACAATTAGGCCTCAGTGGTTTACTGCAGCTCCGTGAAGGTATGCTGTCTGGTAGCCTAATGTTAAGCACAAGAAACGACAGCGGCACACAACACTCGCGATTCATCAGACGACCGCAGGCTAGTGGACAGAGAGCTAAATGAATTCTACACGAACCTTGATCTAATTAACTTATCGTGCATGGGTCCGTGCATTCCAAGCTACGTCCTTACCTCTCCTCTGTCTCTTTCCAGGTCTGTTGCTCTGAATCGGTCCAGTCCATACTAAAAGGGTAACCTTGCGCGGCACCCCTCAAATTTACATCATCCATGCATGAGTCCCATTATTCATTTCTTTGGCATTGAAAACGACGTTGGTCCTGTAAATGGCCATTTTTTGCATTCGTTGGTTGCAAGAGGTAGATCCAATCACTGGAAGATGCTGCCGTGGTTGAAGATGCTGTGTGCCGTATTGTTTCACGCGGCACCTCCACCCCCCCTCGGAGCAGTTACGACAGCGGGGTGAAGTTGCACGCGGACCTACAGCTGTCCTAAATCAAAAATATCTTGCTGTTACGGTTACATCTCTTTGACCCATTTATTCTGATCTAGTATTTAATTCTTTATTTTAGTAAGGAGCCATTGGGGCATTACTGAAATTCCCCATCATAAATTCTAGTGACACCATCGTGCGTAAAAAAAAAGAGAGAAAAAAATCAACCTTTATGTGAGCAGGGCTACAATAATTAGGCCTATCCCTAGATTCTGTATTAGGCAGTATTTGAAAGCAAGATGTAGCAATAGCTTAATTAGCAAATAGCAAAATAGCAAAATTATGACTACAGCTTCACACTATACGTTTTTATCATGCCTTTTCATATATCAGGACAAATTGTCCAAAACTTGTCCAAAGGTTCCCGTTATAGGCTATACTATATCAACCACGTGAAATGGAACAAGCGGTAATATTCTGAACGAGCGCTAGATGTCAACCCAAACCTGTACCACAATGTAGGCTACTGTAGCCTACTGCCCATAACTCCCACAGTAACTTATAAGAAGAAACGAGAGTCTGTATCTCTGCAGGTTTATAAAAACATTCGTTATTACTTAGGGATCATTTATCATTAAATCTTTAAAATGGTTATGAATAGGCCTAGGCTAAGGACACTATAAATCAGGGGTGGCCGAACTTTTCTGTTTGTGGGCCGCATAGGCTACTGAAAATCTAAGATGCCAAGGGCCAATGCAAAATTAAGAATCTAATTTTGAATCAGTTTCAAGTGAAACAGCGACTGCAGACTGTCTAATGCCACACTATTTAATGATATTATTGACGAACATGTCACACCAGTACTGAAACTATGACATGTGATGGACAGGTTATGATATAGGCTAATAGATTAATGTAATAACACCACGTCACATCTTATTTTTTGACTTCATGGCGGCTGCATGAAAGAGAGCAGAGGGCCGCATGATCTGCAGTTTGGCCACCCCTTTGTGTTACACCAGGCTGGGTTACATCATAACACTTTATAATTTTGGTCATTATTTTTGGGCCGAGCTTCATGAATATTTTAGCCCATAATTGAATTTTTAACAAAAAGGACTAATAGGAATTAAACTGATTTAACATTTAATTGGCCTCTTGGTCATTATAAGGGTATAATGTTTTGTTCATCCCACTCTGCATTGTGTTGTCCACAAAGATGGGCTAACAGTTATGAATACCCACAGTTCTTCTCTAGAAATTTGCCTGAAATTTAAATTTTGTTCTCTGACTGCCATGACAAAGGCATATACTTTTCTATAGATCAAGAATAAAAATATTATACCAGTGCACAGTGAGTGAATTTAAGCCAAGTAGGTTTATATATATATATGATGGTGTTAAGTAGCCTATAGCAAGTAGCCGCCAATGGAAAGTGATGGGAGGCATGCCAGACTGGGGCTCAAAGAGCATCCTGTTCTTCTGTATGGATGACGAATGTCCTGGATGATGGATGTCTGGATGGTGAATGTCCCCATAAAGTTGATAGTAGATACTGGCAGGGTGTCCCAATCACATTAGTCTGAGACAGCTTTTTTATATAGCAAATGGACAGCTGTCTAAGTGAGTCACTGGAAATTAGGCCTTGGTCAAGAAAATAGGATTGTGTTTACACACGTATGAATACCATGTCTATGTTTACAGTATCAAAATTTTACAAAATCAGAGATGAATCTTTAACTTGATACATCTTTAAAATGTGAGGTAGTAGGCATATCTTTTTTGACTTGTATGGTATAAATAAGGGATCAATGAAAGGTAGCAGATTAGATCAATGAAAAATAAGTCATCTGCCCAGCAGTACAAATAAACACTATTATGCAACTGAATCATTACTTCTGAAAATTGGTCATATTTAAATCACACTGAATTGGTTCACAGGATTCAACCACCAGGAAATTCACAAAACCAACGGTGTCTATAATCGTTTAAAATGCACACCACTTATCCTGTTCCATTATTCATTTTCTAATAACAAAAGATGAAAGAAAGAGTCAGACGGAGCAGGTTGTCTTACTTTTTCATTTTATGAAATGAGGCATTGTCAAACATTTTGAGTTAAACAATGTAGAAAGGTTCAGAGAATCTTTTAAATACAAAAGAGCCTTGCAATTTGAGGCATCCTTAAAAAGCTGCCCTTCCTCTAGATAACTTCCATATGAGTTAATTTTCATATGACTTAATTATGAATACTGGTTCTAATGGCACTAGGATAGGGCAATCAAATATCAGGGCAGGCAAGTTGTCCTGTCTGGAACCGATGTGGAACCTGGGCCCCATCCCACTGACTTCTTCTCCAGCCGGCACTTCTCCCCCTCCTCTATCACCGCTTGGCAGCTGTGTCTCCTCTTCACAGCTGCACCACTCTGGTCTAGTTTCTCCTCTCTGCCACCCTCATCTTCCTCTTCTGGAGGCTTGGGGCCAAGGATCCAGTCTACATGGCAACATGAGCAAAGGTGACAGTGGTAAAGTGAAACATCCCTCTGAATGTCCTTGGGTTGAGTAAAATGTCATGTTTAGTAGTGTGAGGTTATTATAATGGGAGTTTATTGATCGGTATTGGGTTGTGTTTTTTAAATAGTATATCATGTATTTCTTGAATGTTTATGTTGTTGTTGGAAGATAAGAATGGCATGTTTTCCCTTTTGAGCTTAAAGATCAGCATTAGTAGTCAAAGTTGTCTTAAAACAATCATTGCTGA
>JASCIP010000088.1:459216-470852 GCA_034783695.1 Sardinella gibbosa | reverse complement strand
ACATCCCTCCCTCCCCACCTCCACCAGCTGGGTCCCTGTCCACTTGTCCAGGGGGTAGGCCAACTTAAACCAGGCAGGACCTGCTGGGTCAAAGATTTCCGAAATCCTGGACCACGAACAGGGCATACTCTAGAGACTTTTCTATTAGAATAACTTTTGTATTTCTTGTACTTTTAGAATACATTTGTTCATCATTAAACTCAGTCAGAGTCTTTCTGGCAGAAGTACTTTTCTCATAGTGAGGCTCAAAACAAATTTTAAAAAATGAATCCTATCCTATCTTAAAACTTATTGTATAGGTTTTTGTTGTACGTTTTACATACATTGAAATATTTTTGTTCACTTTTATTTGTTGTTGTGAATACTTTTTTAGTGAACCTTCCCGAAAATGCTCAGACTGACCTTTTGTTGCTCCCAGATGACTCTAGCAAGGCGGAGTCCTTGCTGTGGCCGTTTGAGCTGCCTGTGGACTCGTTGCCATGGGACTCGTTGCCGTGGGACTCGTTGCCATGGGACTCGTTGCCATGAGACTCCGTCCCGCTGCCACTGGAGCCGCTGCTCTTCATCTCCACGTCCTCCTCGTGCAGCGAATGCGCCATCTTCCTCTCGCTATGCGGGGATGTCGGCTGGTCCTGGCTGCTGCTGTCGCTGCCCTCGGAGGGCAGGCCCAGTTCGGTCCCCTCAGTGAAGCCCCCCATTCGGTGCAGCTGGGCCATGGAGCTGCAAGCTGCCCCGTCATCCTGGCCCTCGAGGGAGGCGAACAGGTACGGCTTGGAGTCGGAATCCTCAGACATGACCTTGGCTGAGCAGTGTTGTGAAGGACAGGTGAAAAGAAAGGTGGGCCTAACCAATCACCCCATCTTCTGGCTTAGGTATGCCTTTGAAATGATGCTGCTGCGGGACCCCAAGTTTTTCTGTGAAAGTTGAGGAAGAATATCGAATATGAGAACAGCCTATACTTTATGCACACACACACACAATCAAAGACTTGCACAAAGGCAGAAATTAAACAAACCTTATGCTAAGGTTGATCAAACATTGACCTACATCCTTCACTCTATATTTAGCTTCTGTAGTGTACACTACTACAGTATACAATATATACCTCTTCTGCTACATATTTACTGTACCATCAGGAAGGTCAGAAAGGTCTGGAGTGGCATGCCCTTCTCACAGTAGAGGCTAAACACAGATCAAAGCTAGAGAGGACTCCAGGCAGATTCCCTGAGCCCCCTACTGCAGGTTGAAACACCCTGAGGCCAGAAGCAGATCCCCAGCCCTGCCTTCAAAGGAGCCCTGCCTGGGAGCCCTGCCTGGGTGCCCTCTGGCCTGCCCTTTGTCTGCTTTGGACTCGGGGGACCTATGGCACTTTTAAGGTCTCTCTCTGCTCCAGCAGAGCAGACAAACCGTACTGTAGCTGGCATTTGGATGCTCCATGTGTAGCAGCACTGGCCCACAGACATGAAAGGTGACCAGCGGAGGTCTAGACAGAGATGTCTGGGACTTTTTTTTTTTAAACACTCCCCTGGGGAGTGCCTTATATTGGAGTCATGTTTGATATAAACAATTGACAGCTTTGAATGATGAGCATTTATCACTTTGTACTGTAGAAACTCATGGGAGAGATGGCTGCAATTTGTAAAAGTACATGCTTATTTTACATCAGATGCGCTATAAGGAACTCTACTGACAGTTTTCTTTTATAATCAGCAAGTGTATTCTGATCTCTCCATCACCATTATAACAAAAAATGTGTCAACAGCTGGCTAAGTCAGACTTAGCTTTCATGTTAATGTGCATGATATGTTAAAGGATGATTATGCTTCCATTTCTGTCTGCCACCGATATTCGAAAGCAAAAAAAGACAAAAACTTTGGACTGTGGAACTGTATGCCTAGCTTACGCCTAGCACTGGTGGTGCCTTCTATCTACAGTATGTATGACCTAGATTTGCATGTAAAAAAAAACAGGTGGTCCTCCCCTTCTATTTAAAACTTGTCAAAGAGAAAACATTGTCACACTGTCGCTGAGTAAAGTTATAAACTAAATGGGTTAAAAATTGGTTTCAAAACATGCCTGAAAAATGAACAAGCAAGAGCAACTCTCGGCCTATCTAAACAGATACTTAATTTCAACCCTTTTTTTTTTTTCTTTTGGAGGAGTTTGTCTAAACTTTTTACTCAGCAGCCGGCCAGTAACCCTATTGCATGCCAGAGCCACATCAAGCACGTTGCAAGTTGTGCAACATCATCTTGAACTTTGCTCGACGGGCCTTGGCTGACCACTCCATGTGCCAGCCTATCTGACGGAGATAAGAGACGCGGAGCATGGCTGTCTGGCACCTGGCCAGGGTAACCCAGTAACCCACAGAGCTGAGGGAGCGGCATGCATGCCGGCCGTCCTCTGGACCCTCGCCTACTGCTGGCACAGTTCAAGCAGACATGCCTGCATGACAGCACTCGTCTCATACCGCAGAGCAACTGTCCCGCTAAACTGCGTCATACATTTAAGCCCTTAATGGGACCACACCAGCATGCCAAGGACCGCCAAACCAGTTTGACATCAGGTGAAACATTAAACTTAGCAACCAGACAAATGAGATTTTAGTGACAAAATGTGATTTCAGTGACAAGTATCCTGCAATTTTACGACTCTTCTGAAAGGATTACAATAACTTGAATGCCGTTGACAAGACTAATGTTGCATGAAAGAAAACAGTAATACTTCAAAGTCAAAAGGCACAAAAGTGAAGATGGTTCCGGAAGTTTGATGGAAGACTTCCAAGGGTTTCCCCCAGTGCTTTAAAGTTAAGGCGGCCACCTTGACAACAGACACCTCCCACCTTGACTAAGTATCCAGAAAAGATAAATATTTTGTATTGTGAAAATAATTTCACAGGATGCTTTCCAAAAAACTGTATAGGTTATTTATTTTTTTGCTTACTGTCACATACCACATGAAACTGCACCACATAACCTTTTAAATGACTATAGTCAATACCGACTAACACCACCACCACCTTGACTAACTCATTTTCTGAAGGAAACCCAGCTCCCAGAAGTAGTGGCCAGTATTTCGACCTGTCATTCTTTACATTGAACAAATATAGGACTAACATACTGAAAAAAGATATAAAAATGATTCCAATATATTGGAAAAGAAAATGTTTCAGCTTTTTTTGAATATTCTGAAGACCTCAAATCTCAGGGGAATCAGACAGAACAAGCTTGTGTTTCCTCAGATGAATGACTCCTGTACTCTTACCATGGACAACAATTACTCACAGCTTAATTAGGCGTGTATATTTGGCATATGAAATGGGATTTTGGTGTGTCCATTAAGCTGTAGACACATGGCAGACATTTACTGACAAAATGGAAAAATGGTCATGTGATCTGGAGAGAGGAAAAATGTCTGTCCCCATTAATTTACCTAGGTGATGAAAGCCTAGCAAATTCAACCAAAGGCTACCCCAGTGCACCTTTACCACCTGTAGAAAACAAAACTCAGAGACAGTTCTTACAACCTTCCATTACATCCAAGATGTGTTCACTTTCGTCAACATTTTTTCCAGATGTCCCAATACAACTCCATTCCTACCATTTAAGTCTATGAGAGTTGAGGGTTGAGGGCTTAGGGTGGATACTGGGATTCTAGGAAGGTTCTAGGAAGTCTCTAAACACCTATCTCCACTGCTCTTTTGAGCTTGCCTTGCTCTCTTGCCTCTATAAATGATGTCATACACAATCCGTTGGTGCCTAGCGTTAAATAATAAGGCACAAGTACAATGTATGACATAAGGTCCTTGATCACATAGCGCCACTGCATGCTACACAATCTGTCTGCCTACATATACTGTACTGTAGGTCTACCTGTAAAAAGAGGATCTCAGGTCACATGCACAGTTGAATGACCACTGAAATATTGGCCTTACTTGCGTCCAATTCCAGAGGTTTGGCAAAAGAGTCCACATTATATCAAATGACCATACTGAGTTTCTAACACTGAACCTTATGCCAAACTGCACTATCAAATCTCTGTGAAGTTATCTTGACTAATATAGCATGTTTGATTGTAGGACCACCAGAGGACATGCATTCATTCTTTCCAATCTTTCTTGAGCCACTAGCCGCAGACAGCTTACTTGGCCAGTGAGATGGAAAAAAGCTCTTAGACAGATTGGCATGTTGACAAAAAGAACACTGCAAGTCCTTCCTGCTCTGTCAGCCTGCTCTCCTCTGTGCTGTGAAATCTGAATGGAGCCATAATGGGTCTGCAAATGCAGAGCCAGGAGCCATTTAGCCACACAGCCAAAAGGAAGCGGACAATGATGCTACATGTGACAAAGCCTGGGCAATTTTATTGCGGTTAAGGAGATATATGGCAACATCTTGACATTAACTCAATCAGAGGTTAGTACGCAAGCAGGGGTGACATTTCCTCACCGGACACAAACACTCCTACAAACTCAATAAGCCACATGCAGAAACATTACGGTCACAGGTGCATTTTCACTGCTTCATTTTCACCACCAACCAATACAGGTAGTGGCGATGTAAGTCAAGTTCATAGTCGTTGGTCACATGGCAGCTTGCCTAGATTTCCAATGGAAAACCAGTGAAGTAAGCACCCTCTCTCAGGTAAGCACACTCAGCAAGCACAGCGACATGTGAACTTGAGGGTTGAAAGTCAACCAAAGACACAACACAAAACCTTACATGGTAAAAAGTAGGCTGTGTAGGACAGCATCTTTAACATTCAACCTACATATAAAACAGGTATTCAAAATGTTTCATGTAACCGGGTGTTCATCACCAAAGTGTCATCCACACTCAGTGGCAATCGTTACATAAAGCCAGACTTGAGAGGATACTTGAGCCACTGGGAGCGCCCACAGGCTCTCACTGAGCCACCTTGGACTAAATTACAATAGCACATTAACTTACACAAGCCTATTAATTAGTTTTAGTGGTATGAATTAAGCAGTGTGTTCAAACATCCCTTGAGGTTGTTTTATAACCCTACAGTGCATCAAGTTGGAGGCATTTATGTAATTGAATACAGAGCAATACTGCTCACTACTGGTTCATTTTATATAAGGGCTTACATAATTTGACGCTAGTAGAGGGGTGTCAAATGGAGGAAAACCAAAAAGCAAATAAAATTATGTACTTTGGATACAGTGAGTCTAATTAAACATTTTTAGAGAAACATTTCATTGGTTTCTCACTATGTAGGCCTACTTCTGACTGGAATTTCCAAACAATAGCAAATTCTAATATTGTGGCTTTTAACCTAAACCTAAGTTTATTTTCACTCTTTCTAAGGAATGACATTCAATTTGGTTCTTAAATTCATTCATCAGTCCTTCATAGAACAGCTGTCAGTTTCATCAGTTTGCCAAACACTTTCTTCAGCATTTGTGTAATTACGACACTACTGAACTAACACGTTGACCAGACGAAAAGAAATTCATTCCCAAATGTCAGTCAATCTCTGGCTCAGATATTTAACACAATCTACACAAGCACTTCCCTGTTGTCTGACAGGCTGGAAACAAGAGTGGGACACTAGCAGGTCAAGAGCTGGAGAGGTGGATGAGATATATCTCTAACCTCTTTGTCCAGGAAACACCAGTGGCTCTATGGGATCCTCCATTTGTAGCCAGGTATATGGAAATAATATCCATACTGATAGTGAATTTCCCCAATAACACAGGAAGCTCACAAAGGGTATAGTCTACTTGAAGTGGAAGAGACCTTCCTCCTTTAGGTCTAATTTGCATGTGGGGGAAAGCCTGAGAAAACACTAGGTAGCTGTAGGCCTACACTTAGAAGATGCATAGGTAACAAAACAAAAAGTCTGAAATTAGTAACCACATCCAGAATTGATGCAAGTTCAAGGCCAAGAAGGCAGGTCAAGTCAACCTTTTGACAACGTCAAGGACAATGAGGCTAAAAACAATTTTAGGCCTACTCTTCATGAGGCAATTATGGAAAACAAAACATGAATGAGAAAGAGATGGCTGAACAAGGGACACATGCATCAGTAATAAGGGCAAGAGTCTTAAGCCAAAAAAAGGGAAAAAAAGGAAGCCAGCGATTTCCCTCGACACATCCTCGTGTGCGTCATCCTCCACTCAATACTTACAGTGGAATGTTCAGAGAACACCCACATCACATAGCAACCAATAAATAATTTCCTCGCAACACTCTAACACTCAAATGCACCCATGCTGGATCAGACAGATATAACAAGAACATCTCGGGAGGTAAAGCTAGAATTCAGACAATTACAATTACAAATTCAGGTAACAATTTGGCAATTAAACAAATTGATAGCTCAACAGTGTGTCAATAGCCAACATCCTGAATAGGCTACCACAGGTTTTAGAAAGGTTTCAGGAAGGTTATCTGTTGGGTATGGGAATGTTCCATGAAAGCAGCTTCAGTTCTCTGAGGGGATGCTGGGAAAGTTTTTCAAACAGAAATATGCTGTTTTGCTTGCAAAATAAACTTAAACAAACAAACAAACAAAAAAACAGCACATTGGGATGTGAAGTTGGGTTACCTGCCTGTTAATCACTTGTGTTTCCTCTACTCTACTCTAAATATCATACAAGACATAGACATGCATATATATTCTTACAGGCCAATGTAGGGTACTGGCTCAACTGTCTCTGATTGTTCTGATGACTTTTACATGCTAAATTGGTGAGTGTGGAATCCTACAGCTATTCACATTCCCTGAACTTACACCCAAGGTCTACAGAAAATGTTCTTAAAATAACCATGGGAGAACCACAGGCCAACGTTGTTTAAAGTTTTTGCAATGTTCTGGGCTAGCTGAGCTAACACTTAAAACTGAAGAATGAAGTGCATTTTTTGTAGTGCAGTACAGTGACACAAGGTACAGTGGCTGCCTTGACTGAATGACATCTCAAGAATATCTATTCACCTCAAGGACCCTTAGAACATTTCACTCATATTGAATTGAATGTCACTATTAAACACATTAAAAGCGTTCAGGTGATTGTACTGTTCAAATGTCCAAGGAGAGGTGAGTTCTCAGTGCCTTAACACCAGATTAAGGTATTTGGAGCACCTCATGTAGGACTAGGTCACTTTTAATAACCTGCTCCTATTGAGGCTGATTAGTGTACAGACCCATGGCCTATAAGAGCAAACAAGAGTTTGTGTGCACTAACAATCAAGAAATTAAAAAATGAACGAAAATACTCAATGCATACCAGTGGCATCCAAACAGTGAATGAAATTTCACATATCGCTATTATGAAAATGACAATCTGGACCTCAAATGTAGGACAAATCATAACAAACAAAGACAAATACATCTGACCTGCACTAAAGGGGACTGCTGACAACTTCCTACATCTGACAATATGGAACAGTTGGCCTAGCTTAGGCTGACTTTTTACATACATTCTGAGTTTGGCCTACATGGTCCTAGACAGGCTACTTCCCATAAAAAAAAAAAAAAAAAAACTTCTTTTAAGTTCTATTTAAGGAAAAGGAAAAATAATTAACCTCTACTGAATTTTAATTTGTCTGGGAAAAGAATGTGTTTCAAAGTTCTTGAATGAACACAACCAAAGGCCTAATCAAGTGGGTAGCACATAATTTTGAAAGACCACTTAATGCCTACCAAAAGCAAATGCTCTGTATTTTTAAGATAGGTAAAATTACCACGGCAAAATAACATTAGGAAGAGCCAGAATTCGAAAGAAACATTGTAACCTAATTTATTCGGTTTTTGACCTCCATAAATGGGCACAATCTTCAATAAAATGTTACAACAATAGGGGGCAGTGCAATAGGTGTTTCTTACACATGACTCCTTAGAAAAGTCATTACACTTTCATCTCTCACGATAAAGTCTACATCACTTAAATCAGAACACATTGCAGTCGACCCAATACTGATTTTATGAACATTTGAGGGAAAACAACTAAAAGACGGCATTTTTGTTTACACAGTAGGCAAGCCCAGCTCTACTCCACTGACCGGCTTTGACCTGAGCCGCCGTGGCACAGTTATGCAACCCAGATTTTGAATTGAAATTAAACGAAAACACGAAATAATAAAAAGTATTTTATACGCAAAGATCATTTATATTAACAGTTTGAATAGATGTAGATATCAAATTATTCTACCCGATGCACGTAAACTTAGCAATGATCTCATAACAGTCACATTGCAGTGAATGGATGTCAATATGTTATACAACATCATCACCCTCCTTAACAAAACAGGTTCCAAGAAGCACCAAAGGAGACATACCTTCTAAAAATCGCTGGTTTCCTATGTGACTTGAAAACTCCTCTTCTTCCTCTTATTTAAAATCTTCGAAAAGTCAAATTTTCCTCAGAATTCCCTTGATCCAGTTGTCGTCTACTGACACACTGCACTCGCAAGTACTTTCAATGTTCACTCACGGTTCTGCCCTGAATCCTGAGCGCTCTGCATGACCTCAATTCAAACCCCGCCTACCGCTCCTCCTTCAGTCTGTTTTCATTGGTTACGAGTGGTAGGTTACCATAGGAAACATGCGGAAATGGAAGAGTTGAAAGACTATTGGCCTAGAAGTCCGCCAGTCTCTTTACATAAGGATGTCATACACCTCACGTGGAAAACCACGTCCAGTGACGGCATGCGAGACGTGTGGGCAAATCAGTAGTAGCGAGCGCTGCGAGTGAATGAAACCGTGGCAGGGGAGGAAAGTGGTTGGTTCAGGGCGGCGAAATACGAACGAGTGTTATCTAAACAGTTATACAAGTGTGTGTATAGTCAATGTGTATGATGACTGCGCCAAATAAGCTCTCTGATGTCACTAGTAACAAACTGTAGATTGTTTCCTTTTTCAATGTGACAGTTCACCTAACTTATATGCATTGCGCAGTCATCATTTGTGTACGCTATTATTTGAAACCTTTGTTTGTAACCATGCAAACCTCTACCAACCATGTAGGCATGCAACCTCAGGAAAACACAACAGAAAGACCGAAAAAAACTGGAACTGCGTCATTTAAGAAGCTAAATGACTAGCCACAAAACAAGCGCAAAGATAGCCATAGTTTCCATGCTGGTGTTTGTACTAGCTCAGGAGCAGCCAAAGTCTACATGATCAGCAGAAAGGTTGCGCTGTCAACACGAATTGCGGAGGTACTAAGATAAATCGCAATCAACACCTAACAAGAAAATAAGATTTTTAACTTTGTGTCGATTTAGCATGTGCCACTGAAATCAGAATTGGCTGACCACTTGGCAAGGGAGTGCTATGTGCACTTTTACATCAGGCGGTTATTGTTGGTGAGCTAACGTTACGTCCTTCAAGACCCCGTGCTGATTGTCTAATCAGCTGGAGCGGTGAATGGTTGGATGTGGCGGGCAGCATTCCTCTTGCACATGATGCCACTAGATTTTGTTTTAGATTAGGCCAGTTGACACATCAGCATGGGTCAAGGCACATGAGAAACAGGTTTCCAGGTAAGCCCATGCAACCTAAAAATCTCATGATAGCAGGTTATGACCCATTACACTTTCAGTTAAATACTGATGCCCCCTCAGCTGTATAGCTTTAAAAATGTGGTTATGGTAACCTATTTGTGTCACGTTGAAGAGGATGTTATTGTTCTGGGCAAGTAAATGGGAATACATTTCTTTGAACTGGTGCATATAGCCTATTGTATGTCTTCCTTGTTTCATGAAATGCAAAACAAATGCTATTATGATCTATTGTAAACATGGCCAATCCATCAGTGATTGTTTCCTCTGCTTTCTTTTACATGTCTAACATTTATGGATATGATTTCATTTTTGGTGACCAATACCTCAGTCTAGCTCATAATTAAAATTGAGGACCAATATGTTGTCTCATTCAATCAAAAGAAAAGGATTTGTGTTGAAAACATTCTGAAATATTTTCATATGACACATCCATTTCTGCATTTCTAGGCGACAGATGGGCTGGAATCAGCAGTATGAAGTGAGGGACACACTTGCCCACACAGACATGGGTATGCACGCACACGCAATCACACAAACACATACGCATCCAATGCATCTCAGAGAAAAATCTGAAAAAAAACAAAACAAAAACAAACTGAAAACCTTTTTCTCAAGAGCAGATGGTCATGAATGTTGCCATCTTCATTTTTTGTTTTCATTGTTAGAGTAAAGACATTGTTCAGGCTCTCTCTTCTCAGACAGATAAACAGCATTTGCCACATTTGTCACCAAAATATCAAAACAGTGTATGTGTGAGGACAATGGACAGCTCTCTATGGGGTCTACAATGCTGTGCCACTTTTGACAATAGGTAATTGGTAGTTAATGGCCTTATGAGTAGACTGTTCATATCTAGATCAGCACATTATGGAAATTGTGCAGTTGCACAAGGTCTCTGGCTACTATTGCTCTGCTTTAGGTAGGCGGCTGAAAAATCATTGCCTCTATTCCTATGGAACTGGGTGGTAGGAGATATTGCACCTACTTGATCACGAGCTCTCTCTCTCTGGGCAGGAAATGCTGGCAGCTCATGCAAACAGTCAGGGGGGACGTGGGCGCTTTGCAGCCACCTGGCGGAAGCACTCCGGCGAGTCCGCCGTGGCAGAAATCCTTGTGACTCACTGAATTAAGTGGGATCATCCCTACTGTTTGATGTGTGGCATATAGGCACATCATAAATAGGACTGGGCAGTGATGAGTACTTTCCCAGAGTCTGACGCGTTATGAGTGCAAACATGACGCCGACTGGCCCTGGTTTTATGGAGTTTCATGGACGCTGTCCCTCTTGAACGGCCTCCCTTTATTCAGCCTATTGGGCTATTTATCGCAATCAGTGAGCAAAGTGTAGCAAAAAAATAATAGCTACCTCTCAAAATACAAATATTAAATCACAACACTTGAATGAGAAAAATGGGTGTAGATTAATGGTGGAAATGAACAAACAATATCTGATTCGCAAAAATGAAACACATCCATGACAATAGTTATGAGAACGATATTGATTGGATGGGGACCTGCATTCAGTCAGGGTTTATGAATAAAGTGAGTATGGCTTTTTTGCCATCATTTTTAATTAAGTTAGTTCTTGTGTGATTTGATCATGGATATTGTTATTAAATAATTTTTGACACTGACAATCTCACAGATTGAGATGGTTCTCATGGGATAGCCTACAGTGCATTAAATGTTTTATTTTGATGAGTATCCTGCCCAGTTCATTAAAGACACATCAAACAAGTAATATTATAGTATATTTATTGTCTACATAATTGAGTGTGGGTGAATCAACACTGTATTATGATAAATTTATTATATTTTAGAAAATAGCTATGATTGATTTTATACCATTGGATGTTTGAGCTTTTTTTTTTTTTCAAGAATATACATTGGGGGTGTACATGAAGGGCTTTTAACCTAACCATTATCAGTCAAATTACACTCTACTGGTGTTCTTTTAGTATTCTTCATTATTGTTTAGTCAGCACAGAGTGATTTTTCTTTTGTCTAGATATAAAGAGATTCTTTAAAGAGATACTTTTCATTCTGTTTGCAAATTCTTGAGGGATTACAGTAATGCCTTCAATAACCACAACTGTCTCAAATCTCAAA
>JASCIP010000088.1:441622-454720 GCA_034783695.1 Sardinella gibbosa | reverse complement strand
TTTTATTCTGTCACTCTTTTTAATTATATTTCAGTAGCAAATTCATCTGAGCAATCGTTGTGCCAGTTATTCACAGTATGCAAGCGGAGTATATCTGATACTCCACATGGCAGGCTAGACAGTATTTCCCTCATAAGGCTTCCAAACAACTGTCTTCAAGACTCCCACAGATGAGCAATCGGAAGTGATTCAACCTGCTGCCCCCGCATCGAGCTGCCTTTTGCTCTCGCCTGGATGCACACAGGGCCCTGGCCACTCAAGGGATCTTCCTCTCCACCTGCTTGGAGAATCCGCATTCATCAGCCGTTGATTTGCATACAGTACATACCGGGATCTTGCACATAGTATACAATTGACTGTCACAAAGTGAAAATTAGATGATTCTAAAGGTTGTTTACTTATTTTTTTAGATATTGTTTACTTATTTTTTTAGATTTTTTTTTTCAAAGGAGTGGTAAAATTAACCCAACCTAATTAGCGCCAATAAAGAAGCCAATATTATGTGGGCATTTGGCGAGCTAGTATGCTTTCAGCACAGAAGTGTCTTGTTAGTAAAGCAAAAACCACGTTTCCTACCATACATCGTTCAGAGGCGATGTGTTACACCCTGGCATAGAGGGTTGGTGAATATTCCCACATAAGGGAACTGTTTATGTGGTGCACAAGGGAGAAACGTGCCATCTGACGCAGATGGTGACACGTTTTTTTGGCCGCTTCTGAAATCTCTGTCGTTCGCCCACCAAGCTAGCAAGTATGTTGTGAACTGCGTCAGAGGCCCAGATATTTTTGAGCTGGATCATTCATGTGGCATATTTGACAGGAAAGAAAAGCTAAACAAATTCCCTCATTTCTAGAAAGTAATTTGTGTCACCAACCTAAAAGAGTTCTGATTTATGCCACATATGACCAAGTGTTCAAATAACGACACTTCAGTGATGCTCAGGAAACTGGAGCACAATTTATATGTGTATCATTTCCCAGTTTTGATCTTCCACTGTACAACACATAGACGTGACGTTTTCTTTGATCCTGGGTGGTTACATCCTCTTTGACAAAACAGAGGATGAGTTATGGCTCATCCTCTGTTCTTCTACAGTATATTGCTCACAGTGTATTAAGGTTTGACCAATATGCCAGTGCTCCAATGCATATCATAAAGAGGCAGCAATTTAAAAAAAATATATAGAATAATTTTATTCTTTTTTTGTCTTGTCTTGTCTCTCAAGATGGATATGCAGTGGATGAACAAAGCCAGTGACTGATGACCATCCCTCACGGACTGATGTGCTGCAGCGCCCCCGGTGGTCACTAGTGGCATGCATGCCTTTTATACACAGGTGAATATTAACATGCCGAATTTGCCTTTAAAACAAGGAATATCTCAGTCCCTTAGCTAGCCTCCCTAAATTTGCTCCATCTGTAGACTTCAAGTGATTAAAAGAGAAAATATGGTCATGGTGATGTATCTCAGGGTAACTTATTTTGTGTTTCATCATCCTGTTCATGTCTATTACTGTATATGCAGGGATATGGATGAATGTTTATATGTATCAGAGAAAGAGAGAGAGAGAGAGAGATCTCCCCAGTTGATTTCAAACATTTTCACAATAGTTTTTGTAATGCAGGCTTTCTGAATGTTTATGTATGAATATGAAAATGTGCCATTCTCACTTTTAAGTCCAACCAACCAAGTACCGACCAAACCCTCTGGCTTGAGGACTGACCAATGAGACAACACAGTGGAAGGACCCGCAGCTGAAAGGTCTGTCTGTTCACAGAGAAAAATAAATAATGCATAGCTATCTTTTTGACCCCTCTAAAGCCATGAAACATAGGCTTAGATTAGGCCATAACCCTCTGAAAGTAGCTGGGCTGTGCCTGAAACAATGGCAATGATAAAGACTTTATTTGGAGCTCAGGTTCAATTTGCCTAAATTAGAAATATAATGAAATGAAAAAGGGTTTTGTTAAAAAATGTAGATAAGATTTCTCTAAGCACAGATTTGAACCTAACATCATCTTTGCACAAAGATAATATTACAGTCAAACTCCTTTCTTCTTCACATGAGGTGGTGACAGAGTAGCCTACTCTGGGGCATTTTGTTATTTGTGGATTATGGTTACCACCTAGTGGCAAATGTGTGCACTGCAACAAACTAAACTATTTTCCTAATCATTTTGTTGCTGTTTGTACAAAATGTCTCAGTGGTAGCCTACACCCACAATTCATTGTTCTCCTTTGTTTTCTACCTGATAAATAAACAGGCCAGTTTGTTAAGGCTATTAACTATTACACCTAGATGACCTGCCCAATTATGGTCTAAACAACTGCAAAATTATTTTCACATTTAAAGGTTTGAAAGCAGCAACAACAAAAAAAACAGTTCAATTTCTGTCAGAGAAAAGTCAGCAGATGTGCTTGGGCCTCGCAAATAAAAGTTCCTCAAGCTTGGCTTAGCAGTGAACTTGATTCTGCCAGAGACGAGAGCAAACGTCATAGCAAATAGTAGTAGTACCACTTATGGCCAGTAGATGGCAACCTGGGTACTGTTTTTGGCCTGAGAATGAGCGTGCGACTGAAGCGTTCTGGAACTGATTAGGAGCACAAGAGATGAATCCCAGACTGCTCGTGTGTGGCTCAAGGATATGGCTTGTCACATTTGGACTCAGATATTGGAAATGCATGAGTACGGGGGGTGAATGTTGGAGATGAAAAAAGTAATAATCGCTATAAACATAGGCATGATCATTGCTTGAGGGCACTATAAAATGTCATGGTTGTTCTGGCAAAGCCTCCACAGTGATTAGGAACAGTAATGGGTGCTTACATCCTCTTTGACAATATTTAATGCCAACCTTGTTTACTTTAGTTATGCAGTAATGTTTTTCTATGTGTAGCCTGGATTTATCTTGTGTAGTGGAAATCTAAATATTAACATTGTTAAGCCCAACTTAACTTTTGGGGTGAAATTGATTTTTTTTTCATGTAGATAAGTTGCAGTGTGTTCAGGCACTGTTTGTAGAAAGATGGGGCTTTTGATCTCTCTCTCTCTCTCTCTCTCTCTCTCTCTCTCTCTCTCTCCTATTCACACACACACACAGCGGAACCCACCCACTTATGCAATATCAGGGCGTGTGTGTGTGTGTGCGTGCATGAGTGTGCGTGCGAATGTGTGTGTGTGCGTGTGTGTGTATTCCTGTTCAACATCCAAACCATTACCCCCACAAGCAATCAGCACTTCAGAGGGAGCTAGCATCCTTGGAATTTTTGTTTTTCATCAAAGTGAGGTCAAAACACTAAGTCCTAAGCTATTTGACTTGTTTTGAAGAGAGAGAGAGGGAGAGGGAGAGAGAGGGAACAAACTAAAAGAGTAGCCCAAATCTGTGACAAATTGCCGTCAGAATGAGACACTGGAATAAGAGGACAGAATGTACACTGTGTGGCGTGCAAGGGAGCACCGCTGTGGGCCTAAACCCCACTGCTGAAAAAGAGCGAGGGAGAGAGGAGAGAGAGAGAGAGAGAGAGAGAGAGAGAACGAGACTGGCTCAGGGATACTGCGTAGACCTCACACTCCCACAGCCCTGCGGCCTGCCCCGGTCCCAGAGCACATGCTTTTTGACACTTGTCATTGGCTGTTCACCCCAGCCAGTCATCTGGAGCCGCACAGGGCTACCCCTGGCGGCGAGACCGTGAGGGGGCAGGAGCACTGAGGAAGGGAAGAGAGGCAGGCTGAGGAGGTTAAGAGGATGCAAATCATACCCATGTGCACTGAGCAGTCAGCAAGAGGATAAGGAAGTGTAAACTCAAAATACGGAGAGGGCTGAGCCGTAATAGGTTGCAGAGCTTTGAGAGATAAAGAGGGTGGACAATGATATGGAGAGATTACCAGGTCGGTCTAGGGATTGATCGATCGATTGATTGATTGATTGATGGATTGACTAACTGACAGACAGACCGACAGATTGGTTGAATAGTAGAATGATTGATTGACGGCACAATTAATTTGTCCTTCCCTTTAAGGTTGTGTGTATCCTTGGCTTCTTTGCACATTTTATCTCATGGACTCTCAACTGGATCACTGCTGTCTTTCTTATCCTCTAAGAGAAAGCCAAGTTTTGCTATACACAGCTTTTAGCTTTTAGGCGTGCTTTTTAATTTTTTTTTATTATTACATTATATTTATTGTTATTAAGACCGCTCATATGCCTAGTACAGCGATGCTGTGCCTTCTGCCACGAGGAAGGAAGATTCTAGCTTCATGCATTTAGTAGACTTGATTGCTTTGGTTGAAACAAGCATGTTTGAATTGAATGAGATTTTTTGTATATGTCTTTGCAAGTTTGCAACAATAGCCGGATTTCTCAAAACTCAGCCTTTCTCTCGCGTCCCCACTGGTGTTTACTGGGTTATAAATAATGATGACCCCCATTCTTTCATTTGAATGGGACGGAGGTGAAATGTGCAAAGTCCAAGTCAAACAGCACGCTGAGAACGAGGAGAGGGAAGAGTCCAGCTTGAAGCTCCTGGGAATGTCAAATTAGACACAAGTCCAAGAATGTCAAGAATTCAATTGTAAGGGGCAAAAGTATTAACCAAACACGTTGCATTTAAATAGCTAGACAGAACAGTTATATCACGCACCATTGTCTGCATTGTTGTCGCCTGCACGCGCATGCTAAATCTAGTGCATCAACTTGAAGGAAAGCCAGATGATCATGGACATAAAATTGCCCCATTCTCAGAGGCGCATCATGGGATAGATGAGAACCATGGGCCTCGCCATTGTTAGTTTGTCGAGAGCAAAAAAAAAAAAGACTTGTTATCCTTCCGTTATGAAATGTATTTTTGCAATATGTGGAGAATAATGGATGCAAGCTGGGGTTATTGCATTAGCTACCATAAAAACCAAAACCCTACTGTTCTACCCAGACACAGTGGTGAGGCAGCAGTAAACAGTCTAGAATGCCCCAAAAAGTAATAAAAATAATTCCAAAATAGAAAATGTTGAAACAGAAGGCCTATTTCCTGTGAACATGGCATTTGGTTGGCGTGAACATGTGGTCCAAGCCTTAGAAAATGACCTGTAAATAATATCTTTGACTGGGGAGAGGAGCCGGACAGCAAGAGACTTTACAAGTGAGTGGAGATGAGCATCCCCTCTTCTCCAAAGTACCTCCAGTCACCCCATCTCATCAGCTTTTAGATGCCGAGAAAAATTGGTCTCGCTTGGACCGCATACACGGGCTGAGAATGTCTGGCAAAGTCCATAAACACAGCGTGGGTCCCAAGGGACCCGCTATCTGCTCCCGACACACAACTGACACACTCTCATAGCCTTACGTGCTTTCATACACTGTTGTATGTTTTCTGCTCTTCATTTTTGCCTTTGCACTGAATGGTAAGGACAGAACATGGTCTATGGCTTTAGAGAGACTGAAAGAGAAAGAGAGAGAGGAAGAGAGAGAGGTGAGGGGGAAGCAGATAGCCTACTGTATGCTACCATATTTCCATGGAAGAGTATTGAACATGCCCAAATAGTTTCATGAGTCAGGCAATTCTTATTGAACTCTTACATTAAATGTAAATAATACAATTATCATGACTCCATATTTTATATTTGTTGATAAATTCCATTTAAAATGATGGACATCCTAAAGATTGATTTTCACAATTTAAATTGTATAGATTTTTAAAGGTAATTTATGAATATAGCATACATTATGTTTTAGGCTCTATGTTTTTTGAGTTTGAATATACTATTATGCTTGTATGCCTGTTTCAAGTGTGAGGGAATACAAAAGTCTACAATGTACAAAATATGAAAAACATAATATGCGTGGATTTGCAGGCTAGTAAAACGACTGGACAGAAAACGTACATTTTCATTTTGTGAAACGAACCGATAATGTATTATACAGTTTGACTTTCAGACTACTGTTTTTGTTATGTTCTTTTTGTTTAACTTTTCTCAGTACAATGTTTGTTTTAACTGGGTTCATTTGTGGGCGACATTCAGTGTAGATTACCACAATACAGTTGTTCTACACTGATCACTTTATTGTTGTTAGAGAGAAGTAGTGTTACACATTATCTGTGCCAAATCTATGTGGGATGATGAAACACTGTAGAGTGTTGATAGATTAAACACTCCTGACATTGAGAATGTATCATCTTTTCAGATGTGAACACCAGATTCTGTTCGTTATATTCAGCCGGTATTGTGTACAGCGCGTAATTAACAATGGAGCCCCTGAGACATCAAATATTATCGCCATTTGAAGTAATTTTAGAAACACCTACGTCATTACCATACAATAAGGTTTAAATTTCTATTCGGTGGTTTATGCAGTTTTCCTCACAGTAGCCGAAACATCAGCATCAGCATCAGCCAGCAATGCGCTATGTTCGATCCATACGCGCGGAATATTATAGCTTTAGGCCAAAAGAAAAGAAACACTTAGCCTACACCAAAGTTTAAATATAGTGTAAAACACATTACTCTTTGCATGGACAAAAGGAGTGACGATGATGAATGTCACAGGCGTTCTCAAATCTTTTGGAGGAGCGACATTTCTCTTCAATAAATAAATAAATAAATAAATAACTGTGTAAACAGAAAAAAGTTGGGAATGGAGTTGAAGTTGTGGTTAGGCTGACCAGGTGTTTTATGCACAAAATGCAATTCAGCATTCAGGATGTGTATCAGGTGTACACTCGTCTAACATGTGCAGAAATACCGCCCAAACAAAAATGAAAATGATCTAAGGTGACTGCGACACCTGTCAATCAACTCCTTTATGTTTTCGGGTAAACCCCCAGGAATAAGTAGATTTAGATAGTCAAACCAAAGCTAATAGACTGATTGATTGATTGTATATTTTCGCATTACCAAGTTGAACATGTCAAAACACCTACAGCCTCGAAGAGCCACTTCCTGAACAAGAGCAACATCGGTGACGCCTGCACATAGGCTGGGGGTGAAGAAGCCAAAAAGTCATTAGAAAGGAGAGGTCTACTCAAAACGTCATGCCAAGTCTAATTTTTTAAGGCTCTGTAATTCAAAGTAATTAACAAACGTGTGCGTAATCACGTCATTCTCCCTCTCATGTCACACGTGTTCATCTTTTTTAAAGCTTCAAACGGTGCACTGCGCATTTTTGAGGCATGGTATCCTGACCTGAAAACCGAGTTAGGCTATGCAACAATAAGCTTGTCTCACTTTTCAAACAGAACGCAAATAGTGACCTGGAAATCAGGCCTAAGATACAAATAAATATAAAATACAAATATTAAAAATAAATAAATAAAAACAGTATGTTTTACAGTTGCAGGCTACATGTTTGACAAATAGGCTTTCGGCCTAAGCCATACATTAACGCTACGTGCATAAATAATATAATAATAAAATATTAAAAATATAATAGTAGTAATAATAATAATAACAATAATAATAGTAATAATAATAACAATAATAATAATAGGCCTAATAATTGTGGTTACTAATTTTGGAGAAATTGACTATTTCGAGCTGATGAAAATTTCAGGCCTCTATAGGACAGCAATCACCTAAAATCATTATTTTTTTTTGAGGTAAATGGAAAACGATACCACAGGAATACCGATTGAAAAATCGCATTTATTAAGAACTTCGAATTATAAAATAAGTGCTGGTTTAACATGGTCCCAACAATTTAGAAAGCAACAATCGACTTGACAAAAAAAGCAAATCAATACGTAAGTCGCGAACTAAAGGGTTCTAACAAAACTGAAAAGTATTCTACCATCAAGTTGACTTTAAACAAACAACAGGCAAAAATCTCAAATTATCTGTTCGGCTACAGGCCAGACATAAATGCAATTTTATAAACACAACCTAGAGGTAGACTGACATTCAGACAATTACCATAACGTCTTCGTGTAAACCAATTTGCTCATGGATAATTCTACGAAGGTGTGCGGTTTCAGGTTTTGTACCCTGTTTGCGTAAAACTGTAAAAGTTTGGGTTTTGACAACTGGTAAATGGACCCTTTGTTCGCTTTTGGGGGTAATTAGGATACAAAACAGACCTTTGTCAAAATGCAGGACAACCCGACGAGAGGGCCTTCTCTGTCGTTCAGCCTGTACTTGAACTCTTCTTGGCAAACTGTAAATTACTTAAGACATCCACTGTGTTCTATGTTGAAGTATTGCTTTTCCAACCTCAGAAATCGACGGACTTCAGGGGTCACATATATAAATACTTCGATCAAGATTCAACACGTCTGCATCACCTCTTGCATTTAATTTACATCGAAGAGGCTCCGTTTATATGTCAATCCGAGAGTGCAGCGACGAGTGCTTTGCCTCATGGTCCCAGTACGAGTAGAGCTCGCTAGGCTGACGGGCACAGGCAAACTGCAGGCCCGCTGGATTATTGGAAGGGACTGGAGAGGGCGCGCCGGTGGCGGCGCTCAGCTGCTGGGCTTGGTGAGGATGCTGGTGGTGACTCATTGTGTTGTAGGAGTTCATCATGTTTGGCAAACCCATAGCCTGCATTCGGGAATAAGGGTTGTAAGACGGGGCTGATAGCCCCTTGACATTGATGGGACTCACATTGCCACTGGTCATCTGGCAAGACGCGTAGGACATTGGTGCAGGCGGCTGACTGAGCGGCCAGGAGTTGTTCATGAAACTAGACTGGATGTATTTTGGAGGGGACAAGTAGCTGTATCCATCCCCACCAAAGAGAGATTTTCCAGGCTGAAAGTGAGCCGCAGGGGGCCTGAATGGACGCTTCATCCGTCGCCGCCTTCTGTAATTTCCTTTCTCGAACATGTCCTCGCAAGCTGGGTCTAGGGTCCAGTAATTCCCCTTTCTTTCGCCCCCGCCTTCCCGGGGAACTTTGATGAAACACTCGTTCAAGCTCAAGTTGTGTCGAATGCTGTTCTGCCAGCCTTTCTTGTTCTTCTCATAAAACGGGAACTTGTTTATGATGTACTGATAGATGCCAGATAAGGTGAGCCGTTTCTCCGTACTGTCCCGAATTGCCATTGCAATGAGGGCGACGTAGGAATACGGAGGCTTCTGGGACGGGTCCACTTTCTCCGAACTCTGTTCTTGAGCCGGTTCTTCTTTGATAAACTCCTCGGTTTTGACTGTGCTGGTGTCATGGACCATCAAAGCCATTGCGTCATCTTCTAGGTTATGGTAAGATGCCATCGCTTCTGAAACAAAACAAACAATACAAAACAAAACATCAAACAAAAAAGAAAAACATACATCAAGCTGTTAAGTAACAGCTATAAGGTGGTTGTGAAGACAGGGGACGTGTGAGCAAAAATGCGTGGCGGAGTAAGATATCTACTCAACTTACCTTATATTTTGAGCTTTTGTCTCCTTTTTGCATGCCTTTCTACGAACTGGTTATGTGCGCCACCATAAACAGACGCATACAGCAATGATATCTTTGTGCTCTCCAAAAAAGACCTTCATTCGATTGTGTTTAGCACCTCCGAAATGCACGTTGTCCATAAAGTTCCCAGTTTTAAGGTCCGACTTAGTTATCCTCTCCCGAGGCACTCTGACGCCTTCGTCAGCTTCGCTCAAGTATCCAGTGGATATATGCGCACTAATTTGTGTGATGCTTGGTTCCGCTTTCGTCATTTCTGTCGCTCTGCTAGGAGAGGGTAGGATAGTTCCCTAGACCAATGTGAAGTCGCCCCGAAATATATCAGCAATTACTTCTGAATAGAAAATATAACTTTCCTTGTCATTTCGGAGTTCACTCTGAGGTAGGTGTGTTTTAACGTTTGGCAATATTTATGGACAAAATAATCTGTCTCTGCATTAATAGTAATAACCAAGGTGATAAACTGAAAACACCGAAAATCCAGCCATTTTAGGGGACCATATGGTTAAGACGTTTTATTTAATAAACAACAATTGCAGTTTGAGTGAAACAACGAAATTGCCACTATGCTAGAATGTAAACATTTATAAGAATGGTTCAGTGCTCTGCTGGCCCTTAATTGTTGTTGTGAATGCGTTCATTAAAGCTCTTCTTCTTTTTTGCCAGCCAGATTAATTGCAATTCCATAACCTAGCGCCATTAGAAACAGAAAGGTACGAAGGAGTAGAGTTTCGCTGGCCACCCATGCTGTCCCCCCGGGTTTTCAGCAGGGCATTTTTTCCCCAACCCACGCAGGTGCAGCAGCATTGTTATGTGTGTCAACGCCTCACCGCCGACCTGCCGCGCGCGTCCAAGCTATTACCCAGCTGCTCCAAAAAACTCTAGAAGGCGAAGACTTTTAAGACACCACTACTCTAAATTCCACCACTGGCACTTAAAATGAATCCTACTTGCAAGGTCTTTTGACCTTTTATAAAGTCCTATTTAGTGTGGGTAAGTCGATGCAATTATTAATTGTGCATTAGACTACTCCACTAAAAATAAAAGAAACAATAAGATGCATGACTCACATTGTAATAATAATAAATACATTACATAAATTACAGCATTATTATTAATAATAATGTTTACAATATTACAATGAATATTATTAGGCTATTATTTTTTACAAATACATTTTACCTTTGCAGTTAATTCGGTGGCAGTTAGTTGTCTCCCTTAAATTCCAGGATAGGCCATTTGCAACAACTTTTTGAACTGAATCCTGGATTTAAACTATCGGGTCATAAATTAGGCTACCGCTACTTACTAGGACTCAGGTTACCAATATGGCTTATGCGTTCAGTAAATCTTCTAGTTGTCAGTAGATATGTGCTAATTTCTGCCTTAAATGTTAACCATGTAAAGGCGCAGAAATGTGTAATTTTTTTGTAATTTTCAAGTAAAAAGGGAAACACTCGATATGCCAGATAAACATTATCCGAGAATTGTGACTCAGAATTTTCTCAAATGAACGCGGGCATCACAGATTTAAATTCCTGTCTTTACAAACTTCCTGCCTTCCTCTTTGAAATGAGGATGTTTATGGTTTGAAGGGTAAGAATGTGGAGGGATCCGCGCACCAGGTCATCAGGACCGTGAATATGCGCTGTATTTGGACCTGGTCTACTTCAAGATACTTTAGACGTGCTTAGGAAACACTAGTGATATTTATGATAGTGAGTGTCATCTCAGTACAACGTGTTGTTTTTTTTTAGTTAGTATAGTTTCAGTAGGCTATAGTTTCATAAAAGTATACCAACTCGCTATGTATTATAGTGGTCTAATTAAAGACCTTGTTGCTCCTAACAATAATGGTTATAAAATATTGTACTTTAAAAATTAGGACCACTAAAGATTGAGGCACAGGATATAACCGACTACAAGCAAATTCGATTTATTTCCTTTTTCTCTTTAATTAATTTTGTTTCTACCTATAACTTCATTTATTTGATGAGTCTTCCACATAGATCTCCCTATATTTTTAGAATAGAATCCTAAGACAGACAGACAAAATTCAGTCCAGATATGATGTTTATCATCAAGCTTTTGAATATTATTTGAAGTAAAAAGGAAAACAAATGCATGCAAGTATAATGTCACTCTTTGAGCATCCCTTAAAGCTTACAGCATCCAAATTTGTATATCTTAAAATTAATGAGGCACAAAAATAAACTTGAAAAATAAAGCAAACTTTTAAAAATAAAATGGCAAATCTAATAGCTTTGAAATGTTATTCTTGTGGCCAGAGCCTATGCTACCAGCTCATCTACAGGCTTGACAGAGGCCCAGTGGTTTAGGCGCTGTGATTAAGTGAATCTCTCTAGCATCACATCAGCCGTCATCAGTGTTCAGGAGCTAGTGCACGAGATTGAAATCATCAAACAGTTCAACTTTCACCCTCGCACGGGTCATGCATGTCCGCAGTGTGGGCCTGTGTGCTTAGGAGCCCGGCCCTTCGTATTCCACCTTTATTTAAGTAGGAGCTGACCTGTCCCCCTCTACTGAGGGACTGAGGGAGGTGGGGGTGGGGTGGGGGTGTGGGGGGCTTCCTCACTTTGTAAGCCCCATGCTGACCCTTGCCTTAAGTTACAAAGCCTGCAGAGCCCCACAGCTCTTCCTGAAGGTGGCCGGGCTTTTTGTCTAAAGCGCAGAGGCCATGTTTACTTTTCTTATCACCTTGAGGAAACTTATGGGAAGTTCTAAGGCATTTTCCTAACAACTCCCCTGTCAAATTATTATAATGCATTGCACCCAGGCCCAGAGAGCATTGCAGCTCTCATCAGCGGATTGTAGCTATGCGCTGTATTTCTTTGGGTTTTCAGAGAGGGATGTCATTTAGGTGTTGGTGCTCATGTTGTATTCATTGTGTTACATTTGGTAAATATAATACAGGCTGTAATACAGGATGTATTTTTAACTGTTAGTGTGATATTTTACCCACCTGATACCTGTGATGTTGGATGAAGTGTGAGGTAATCAGGGAACTATAGGTGAACCTGTGAATGGAATGAGAAGTTTGAAAGGGATCAAAACAATTCTGTCTGTTTTGGAGAGATGAACGTTCTTTTTCAACTCAGAGACCAGCACATATCTTGCAGTGTTTTTGTGCTTCGGGAAAATGGAGAAGCTGGGAGCGTGTCAGTTATTTGACTCAAACTGGGGAGGGAAAAAAGGCAGGAAGTGAAGTCAGTAAGAGAGAGGCAAACACACAGCGCAATCGTGTTTTAATGTATTTCCAAGAGCGCAGGAACACAAGGACGCGCAGCTTAGACCAGAGATGTGATGTGAGGTTTAAGGCGCGATCCTTATCAGACGGCAGCAACCGTGGGGAGCTGGGGCCGTGCAAACAAGCCTTTGATGGTCACTATTGGAGCGCTGGAGGAAGTGTTCTCACCACGGCTATTTTTGGCGAGCCTGCGCCCTTTTGTTTTGTAGCGAGAGGAGCAGGTGAAGCTCCATGGTTGACACCACGCTCTTTGATGGGGAGGAGCCCAGTGGTGCTGCACACTAAACACTGTCCCTCACTACATCACACAGAGCACACTTGGGCTAGGGGGACCGCAGCCACAGAGCCAGTGTGGCTTTACCAGATCCTCAGTCATTCATTCTTACAGTTTATACAAGCGTGTGTGTGTGTGTGTGTGTGTGTGTGTGTATGTGTGTGTG
>JASCIP010000088.1:391581-403335 GCA_034783695.1 Sardinella gibbosa | reverse complement strand
CAAGAGGATTTCGTTTCCGAGTAGGGTGGGACCTTGCTCTGCAATTTAAATTCATTGGCGTTCCCTTAACAAATCAGTGACCTTTTGGAATGACGTATGTTATGCGCCAAGGTTCAGGCTTACTCTCACGAGGCTCTCGCTCACAAATCTGTTTGGTGATTGGCTAAACCGTAAGCGAACCGGGCTGGTTTGGCCAGACTATGTATGGAGCCCAAAGCTTTTGGTGGAGAACATACTGTAGGATGGCGTTGCCAGGCTATTGCTCTAGAGCCATGATACCTTAAAGGTCACTGTAATGTTATTCATGTGAACAAGGTGAGGCCAACACTTATTCAGATATATCCTAACAGCGCCAGTGTCAACTGTACAAATAGGATTGCACTCAAGTCACACAAATTAAATACAATTTCATTTCAAAAGCAGCAAGATATAACTGTGACCGTAAAGTAGCCTGGTAGTCATGGTAGCTTTGTAACCAGTTGAACAAGAATCAAGCACTTGTACGATTTAGATCTCTGACTGTGACAGTAGATTGTAAAGATTATGTTTATGAAACATGAACACACAGTGCTGGTCAGGCTACATGCAGCCAATTGAAGATTTGAATAATACCACATTCACACTCACCAGAGTATGTGTTATTAAGGCAATCAATCCATAGCCCTGTTGGTAGAGATGACTGAATGCTGTTCATAGCAAAAACAACCAGACCATATGATGCAACCTAGACCGAGTAACAAACCAATAACTATTGTTAAGTGAATGGGGCATAGCGAAATGAAACTGAAAGTAAGTCACTATGCCCCATTTACTCACTGTAAGTTGCCAGTTCATTATTTGGCTTATGTTGCATCAAATTTTTTTGCTCCTTTTCCTATAGATAGCATTCAGTGACCTTGAACAACAGGGTTTTAGATTGATTCACACCGAACCTCTCCTTTAAGAAAAAAAAAGCAAATGGTTCATCACTCACGGGCAGTATACCAAGATGTCATGGCCACAACACGATTGACTTTGGTCTCTCTCATTGCACTAAGGGTGGCGCTCATTGATTGGGTGTAGCCTGTTACTCCTGAGAAAAATGAAGTGGGGAAACCAAGACAGGACATCACTGCGTCGTGGCCTTGGAAGTGTGGCTTTAGGCTCTCTTCAGAGAAGATATTTCCTTCCACAACCTAGAAGAGAATTAGATAGAATGAGACAGGAAGCTAATCACAGCAATTCATTTGTTAACCCCAGCCATGTTAAAACGATGGAAAACTTTTTACCAAGATGAAGAGCCAGTGTGGACCCCAACTTTATTCACACAAGTCATTCATTATTCTTTTCCAGCCAGTGAACTACACAATGAATGACATTCAAACACTTAAAATACCTGTGTGACTAAAATATGTGCAACTAAAAATACCTCTATTCCTTCTCTTAAAAAATAACTCATGGAAAACAAATGACTTGAACTTAATTTTGTCCAAATATAAAGTATTTGATCTAGGCCTATTTCACCGGACTACCAAGCATCATTGACATTGTCCACAACGCAGAATTTACATGGCAGATGGTAGGTCTATCCATGGTCTACCATACTATGCTTACTGTAAAAAATACTTGTTATAATGAAACTTGAAAGTGAAAGTATCTGAAGCAGTGACTGTACAGTAGCCTATTCTAATTATCTGATATAGCCACTGATCTGGAGCGCATTTGACGGTAAGCCACTATGTAACTTGTGCCCAGACAATTCCAGATGTAGCCAACGTGAAAATCCAAAAGGTAGCCTACCTTCAAGTTGTCATGTGAGACTGTCATCTTTCCAGGGTTTCTCACCACCGCTGTCACGCTATGTCCTTGTTGCAGCGCCTGGTTTACTAGGTGTTGCCCCGTTTGACCGGTGGCACCCAATATCACAATTTTCATCTTTAGCTGTATAAGCTTGTTCTGCAATAAATCGATTTGTTATGGTTAGGTTATACAGGAGGCTCCCCTTAGGCCTAATAATTGTTCATATTATGCAACATCAATTCCCGACATAGCGAGATCATTTCCGACATTACGAAAATGAAACTAACTTTGTCTTTATCTTTAGGGATGCATATATGTAGATTTCAGTTGGTAAAGAAGTGTGAGGACATTTAACAGGCATGTCATAATCTTACCTCTAGCAAGTCGATATCTAGTGTCACAGTCTCGGAGGAGACAACGGAGACTGCCTGACAGTTTACCAAAGACTTACCAAACCCATCTTGAAAACACCACGCGTAGCGGACGCTCCGCTCTCGTAGACTATCCTGGGTCCTAAAGATCGTATAGTTCAAAGGAATCCTACAGAAGTCAACAGTTCCAAATCTCCATGGGTAAAAACATGAGTTTATCAAACATTTGGGTAAAAAAAAAACCGCACTCATATTTCAATTGGGTTCAGGTACCAATTGTTTGAATTGGGGTTGAATCATAAACTAGGTGAGCTTCGCATTTTTATATATATAAAAAGTACATTTGCAGACAATTTCAGGCATGACATTGCATTTCAGGTGTAAATTACACCACATTATCACTGACAAAAAAACACCAGAGCATGTAGGCAAAAATGAAATGACCATATACAGTTACTTTCTCTTGTCGCATTCAGCGCATTTCCATAATAATAACGGGAATATTAGACGTAGTTCTACGTTAGTTGTGGGAGCACAATATTATTTTCTCTTTTTGATAATGACGCATAGGTTGTGCTACTGAGAGACGTTTGGCTACTGTATGAGGTTAAAAAAAGGCCAGTGCATAGGAACCTTTCTTAGTCCGTATGTTCAGGTCGGTTGTATTTATTTGCAGGCCGTGCGTAGATTAGATTCACAATTCACTGATAGTAAAAGTACGTGCGTAAGTGCTATGAAGCCCCCGGTGTGGCATACTTCTTAAACGTTTTTTACGTAACTCCCATTCTTCGCTCGCTTCCCGGCAGCTGCGGCATAGAAAGCGCCACCCGGTCTCTGCACCACCCCATTGCTGGTAACGTTTGTTATATGATACGAATCACATACTTTAAAGGACGCATACAAAAATGACAAAGTGTTAACACTGATACATAATATGGATTAATTGGTTAACATTAAATTGCGACGAGTGCCATTTAAACGTCAGCTAACGTGTATCCTTTTGCTAAGTAAGGTCTCCTTTGCCCATTAACGTTACAGTTGACTAGCTGTACGGTGTCATAATAATAATAGGTGCATTCATTTTTACAGTTAAACACCAAAACCAGTAAGATGGACAAGCGCAGGATAACACAAGAAACTTTCGACGCAGTCGTTAGGGAAAATATTGAGGACTTCGATATGGACTCCGAAGATGCATTGAGGGAGGCCATCGAGCAGTTTGAATCTCAAGGTAGCCTGACATAAATTTTGAACTTACAGATTGTGCTCAGACTAACCTGTTCATATTTTGTTAACACGATCCTCTCACAATTAAATTCTCGTTTAAGGTGTGGATCTCAGCAACATCGTGAAAGCAGTACCTGATTCCTCTGACGACAAAACGGGTGATCAGATGCATGAGGTCCTCCAGGTTCGTCTTTGACTATAATGGATGACAGGTCATAAGTTGGAACATTATTGACATTAATTACAGATTAATGACATTTATATAATCAGTTGTAAATATATTAGTAAGGATCACTAGTTTTCTTTTCTTCATTTATTTAGAAAGACTTAAATGCTCTCACTTTTTTCTCTGGAAAGGTGCTGGAATCGCTCAGAATCGCAGCTCTTGCACCTTCAGATGAAGCTGACATCACAGATGACCTTAAGCGCTTTACTGAGCAGTGCTCTCTTGGATTTGCCCAAAGGCACTTAGCTGCCCAGAAGGATGCCTACCCTACAATCCTCTCATGCTGTCAGAAGTCCCTTCATAGTGATACCGTTGCCCTGTCGTCTGCCCTTTCCGCCCTTTCATCCCTGACGGATGGGCAGCCTGACTTACTAGATGAACAAGGACGGAACTTCCTTATGTCCACCCTGTGTGTGCATGAGGAGGACCCTACTCTTACATGCCTTGGGGTGCGGACAGTACGCCACTGCTGCTTGAAGCATGAACAGAACCGGCAGGACCTGGTGAAAGCTGGTGTCTTGGCACTTCTCACGGGGGCAATAACACGCCACAGTGGGCATGCAGAGGTGGTACGAGAGGCCTGTGCTGCTCTCAGAGTGATGACCTTTGACGATGATGTCCGGGTGCCATTCGGACACGCTCATGAACACGCCAAAATGATTGTGCTGGAGCACAGCGGCTTGAAAGTCATCATTCAAGCGGCCAAAGGTATGATCACACATGTGGGAACTGGCAATAAATTAGATCTCTTTTGAAACTGTTAGTAGTCTTTGTGTAGGGTCAGTATGCAAAAAAAGGGGAAAAATATGAGTTACCTTGCTGAAGATATCACAGTTGTATTGTGGTGAATCTAGCCAAAGATGTACTGTATGAAGTGAACTGGGTGGATTTCTAACATCAAAGTAGACAGCACTAAAGAGGCCTAGCCTCTCTTTGTAAGCCCTGTCCATGACAGACATGACAGCACAAGACATCCTCTGCATTGATTCTCGTATATACACTTATGCTCATTTCAAACTCTTAGTCTTATAAACATTTAATTGGTCAACCATGCAGGGTGGATTTGAATTAGATTCCTCCGTTAACATGGCGAGATGGAAAATGTAACAATTTGGTTACATTTGTATTTGGTGTGACCTAATTGCAAGTGTGTTGCTGCTGTTTGCATGCAGAACATCCACAGAATACCCCTGTCCTGAGTGAGCTGTGTGCCACACTGGCTCGATTGGCTGTGAGGAATGAGTTCTGCCAGGACATTGTGGACCTGGGAGGCTTGAAGTTTATGATCACCCTGCTGGCTGACAGCTTGGATTGCCAGGTGAGATTTTAATCTGATAACTTGCATTGTCTTCATTGGTTGCAGCAGTGCTTGATATTGGATGTGCATGTGTGTCTGTATGAAAGAGAGAGAGAGAAATATATATTTTAATACTTTTAGCACCCTGTGAAATCAACTATACATTTGCCTCTTAAGTCAAACCAACGAAACTGGTCTTGTGTTGTCCTGAAGTGTTGTTTTGTAATGCGTTGTATTATTTGTTAAAAGGAACTTGTGAGACAGGTCTTGAGTGCCATCAAAGCTATCGCAGGAAATGATGATGTCAAGGACGGTGTTGTTAACGCTGGTGGCGTGGAGCTTATTGTCATGGCAATGAACAGGCATATGTCAAACGCACAGGTAACTGTTGTTCGATGAAGTCTCATTCATTTAGGCACAGGTGCAGGTTCATGTACAGGCTTAATCTCTGAGAATGTTACTATTGTTACTGTTGATGTATTGGCCTAATCTCTGAGAATGTTACTATTGTGTTGTTATTTCACATAATGGCAGATAATATAGAATAATGTCTGTAATATGCTGAATAACTGACTCTTCTTAAAGGTGCATATGTAACTGTCTTTTTGTAACTATTTAAGTATACAGTGTTGGAACTTGGGATTTGTTTTCTTACCTTAAATCATGTTGCGTCATTCTGATTTGCTTTCAGATTGTCAATGTCTGTTTGTATCGCTTACTTGCAACAGGTGTGTGAGCAGGGCTGTGCAGCCTTATGTGTTCTGGCACTGCGGAAACCCAACAACTGCAAAGTGATCATGGAAAATGGAGGTGCTCTCGCTGCAGTGCAGGCCATGAAGACCCACCCAGGGGAAGTGAATCTACAGGTGTGAATAGTGTAAATGCATATAAATTCTATTTGCATATATAAGGTGATTTGGGCTGTAAGGAGTCCATTTGTGAGCGTTTTGCACGGGAAAGAACAGACACCAGGCACCAAATTTCCTGATGTCCCATGACTGTAATTAGTATTCTGTTATTGTATCTGTGCAGAAGCAGTCCTGTATGCTGTTGAGGAACCTCGTTTCCCGCACAAGAGACTTCAGCCAGCTCATCTTGGAGATGGGTGCAGAAGCCCTCATTGGCCAAGCACTTGCCAGTCATCGAGACTGTGGAGACGTAGCCAGGGCCGCCCTCCGAGACCTTGGTTGCCAGGTTGAGCTTCGAGAGCTGTGGACGGGTCAGAAAGGCAGCCTCTCACACTGATGAAGGAAGATCTGAGCAATGTCTCATGGGTAACAAGCAGCTGTGACTAAGGTGGTCTTAAGGTAGATCCCACCAAACCAAACATAACCTGGACAACTCAGACCTTAGAGCACTCAGTGTAGTCTGAATCTACAGTAGAATTGTAACCTTTCATGACCATTGAGGATATAAACTCACCTTCCTGGCGGTATATTTGTGTTTATTTAATGTTTATTTTTTTGTTTCTGTATTCATGTCTGTAAAGGTGTCCAGACAATACAGTTATATTTTTGTATATATTTTCTTTTTGTTTGATTTGCTATTTAGTGTTAGTTTTGAGTCCTGTAAACTGCAACACTGCAGAGATACACTAATGATGTAAGTAATTCTGTGTACCTTTATTATTTTTTTTAAATATTTTTATGGTTTAAGTGCACTTATTTCCATCCATTCTTGCTCTCAGTTAAATTTACAACCTATAGCCGAGTATACAGCTTGTGAGCTCCTATGTCATTCCAGCATGTTTCACACAAAATAAAAGGTATTTATCTGAAATATCAAACAAAATCAGTCATGCTGCTGCGTCTTACTTATTCAAATATAATGGAGTTTTAAATGCTGTATTTCATTTGCAGCGCTCTCTGAAGGAGACACTGCATGGAGTAAAAAGAGCAAGACGGTCTTATTGAAATGCAACTAAACATTATTTGAGACAATACATTTGGAAAAAAAAGTCTCACCATGGCTTTTACTACTGACACAAAACAGCTGGAAATTAAGTCTTTTGTTGTAGCCAGAAATATTGAAGCAGTTGTGGTAGAATGTTTTAAACTGGACCTACGGTATAAAAACAACTCAAATTTCCTTGACTTGCCGGCCAGAAATGGTATGCAGGTTAGTATGCGTATGTTTACATTGCATTGAGTTTTTGCAACTATTTAAAAAAGGTAATAATTTGCACGCTGTGGTTGCCTGAAGTAGATAATTGTCACTCACTAAAGTTAGAGGGGCTCTCCGTCCTCTTCACGCCCCTCAAATCAACCTATCCCAGAGACGTTTTTTGCGTTGCCTTCCATTAACTACATTTCCCACAACCCCAACAAACTCGCCCTTGCACAGCTTGCTTGCCTCTTGTGTCACAGTACAGCAGATACTAAACAGCATGGAAAGGTGTCAGCCGCTCAAAGTCACGGATGGAGCACTAGGAGGGGAAAACTGTGTTTGACAGTTCCCTGTGGATCGAGGGAAGTTTGCAGCAGACCGTCATATGAATTTTATAGTACTAGGATACTACATAAAACTTTGCATATTGAAGCTTAACTAAAGAGTCGTTAGATAGCCATCTGGCTAACTGGCAGCTAGTATGCTAACCTGCTAGCCATCGTAGGGCTTAGGTAACGTTAACAACTAAACTCAGTTGGAGCACTCTTCACAATAAGTGAGAGAAGAACTGTACTACTTTGGTCTAAATTCTTGAAGGACTTAAAGCAAAACGTCAAAGAGATCCACAGGTGCAATCGCATTCCTGGTGAGGTAAGTTAAGGTTCTCCAAAGGCTAACGTTAAATTAACCAACGTTTCTAGATTAACGTTATACAAGCTAATGTCAGTGTTAGCAAGCTCCTATGAACTCAGTGAAGGCTGTTTTTTTTAACGTTAGCTAACACTAGCAAGACAGCATCAAACTGATATGTTAACAGTGCTTGGCAGTCTTGTCAATTGTTCTGTCTCAGTAAACGCATGATGTATAATCGTGCAATATTAAGTCACCTTTTTTGGATGACATATGTTGTCAATAGAAAAACATGGTCGGGTCAGTGGCGTAGCATTAACTGGACTTTTGACTGACCGGTGAAACGTAACATTACGAAAGATGAGATGGCATATTTTTTCTATTCTATGAGAAGGATAACTTTAACCTAACGTTAATTGCATTGTCTACACCTTGTAGATTAACGTGTAAGAATAAGGTTTGAATAAAATTAAATAAACACAATATAGTCTTAACTTTCAGGTTAAGGATTTTTTTGGCCTCGCGATTAAGTGCTCAAGGGATTGCTCATGTGAAGGAACTGGGAAGTGCATTGGAACAGGTGACTGGTCCTTCGCTGCATTTACCTCGCCAACCAAGGAAATTAATGACTGATGGGGCATTGTTTACTGACTGGGTTGTACCCTGTAGAATATCAGTATAACTATTAGATTGTAATTATATTAATAGTTATGTGAATTGCTTGCATCTCATTTTCTTATGAGTTCAGTGATAACTGAAGCCCGCAGGATTTATGTGGTGGTGTAAGATTAAAGATTGGAAAAGGAGGGGAAACCGGAGGAATTGAAAAGGCTGCTACACTGAATGAGTAAGACTAGAGTGATATCTAGTAAGAAGTGAGGAAGGTGTTTTGTTACAAAATTAGGGATGGGATATTCATGGCACAACAACTAGCATTAAGCGAAACAGGAGCATAAGACAAAACAGGTATTATGCTGAGAGAGGCTGGTGGCAGCATGATAGACCTCAGAGGAGGCTAAAGAAGAGGGAACAGAAGCAGCGAGGAGACAGAGACTTGAAAAGAGCTAAAGGGCTTGAACTGTGGGTACGGATTTTCACCAGCCTGCTTTGGCACAGCACACAAGGATGCCAACTTCGGTTGCCTTGACTACGCAAGCTGCCAACATGGCCCTCCTGTATTTGCTCACTGACTAGCCATCCTTGCCGCCCTCTCATCACTGCCTCAATCATGTCTGCAAAGAAAACCTCTCAAGAGTTTTTTTTTTTCCTGGCTGTTAACAATTAACCATGTTAACACTTCTTTGACCTAGTCTGTAATGCGGTGTTAGCTTACCTCATCCACTGTCACACTTTCCATATCCTCTCTGCTCATATGCATTTCCTTTCTGGACCACCCTCACAAACCACCATTTGGTAGTACAGCAAGATCAGTTAGTTTTAGGGTTAAGAAAAACACACACACACACACACACACACACACACACACACACACACACACACACAAACAAAAGTCATGATTTTTGGTTGCGATTATGCATTTAATTACATCAATCTGCAACAGCCCCTCTGTTCACCTTCGGTGTCCTACTGTGTCTTTAACACCTTTCACTTAGAGGGCAGCACTCCAGAAGTGTTTGTTTGTTGACAGGGTGCATCCCGGAGTGGCGGTCTTGCACTGTGTGACTTATATAGCCAGCAAATGTAGGGCAGGGGAGTGGAGCAAGGGTCACTCACTCTCTCCTTGCTGCTGGAGAGGCACTTAGAATAAGATGCATTGTGCCATGTGCTGGCTGGTCTCCATTATCTTTTAGGTGTACAGTCAGGGGTTTATCTCTTAGTTGGAAAAAGATGGAGGGGCAAAGGAATTACCACAATTGCTGATTGTAGGTAAGGTACACTGCTGTGATCATTTAGCTTGGCCTAATTTCTTTTTTCTGCTAACTTTGCAGATCTGTCTGTGTTGGGTAAGCTAATGATTTAGAATTTTGTGGGGTTAAAGACTAGATTTTCTCTGAAGGTCATCTCCACAGATTTCTTCAGTCCTGTTATATGATCTTGTGCATGAGCTGACTTTAGAAGTGAATGGTTCAGTGCGGGGAGTCGGATGACACCAAGGGACTTCCGAACTAGTGACCCAAGGCAGCTGACTATTCCCCGCTGATCAGTGGAAACATACCCTTTGTTTCTCAGACTGGTCTCTGACAGCTCCAACTCAGATTACCAGCACAGGAGTAAAGGTGAAACTTTTTTTTTTTTGTTGGTGATGAGTGAGGACATGACCGTTGGATTGGATCACATCAAAAGCCAAGTCAGTTATTAATGGGCAATATGGCCCAGTATTGAAGAATTTATTAACTAACCAAGGTTATTGGAGAGTTCAGCTAAGGTAGAGATAGAGTGTGTGTGTGTGTGTGTGTGTGTGTGTGTGTGTGTTAGGAGTGTCTGTATTAGAATTTATGTGCTGTTAGAATAGCACCTCAGATTTCAGTGCAATTTTAGAAAACCAGCCAAAAGTTACTGTGGCTTGGTGACATCAGCACGTCCCATGTGGCACCTCCGCCTTGTGCCCCCCTCTCTGCATTCTCAGAGGAAGGCCTGTGCCGTCATCAGCTGATTCCGCTCGGAGGGAATATGACCCTGTCCCCATCAATGACCTGAGGCGAGGACTGCTGAACGCTTGTTCTCCTGTCGCCCATAAATAGCCACTCCTCTTCCCATGCTGTTGCAGCAGACACACACACACACACACACACACACACACACACATAGGGACACAGTAACAGAGATGGACATCTGAGACTTAAGCTACACTTGCTTGAATGCATTAATGTACTGTATGACACCTGCAAATGTCTCTGAACTCTGGGCCTGTTATCTTTGTGTTGACCTGAAACTTGAGTAAATGGAATGAGAAAATGTATTTGTCAATACTGTGTGCTTTGTGGCCTGTCATTGCCATGCGGAGTGTTTTGATTTAGTGGGATGTTGTGTTGTCCTGAACCATTGTCCAAGGATTTTGAAATGACTTCTCTCAAACAGTGCTGTTAACAAAGCTAGCGAGACCGATGTTAAAACTGTGATGAAGTTCCATACTCATTTTTTGTGTTGTTTTTGTTTGTTTGTTTCTTTGTAGGTTTCCCTTTGAACAGCATCAGTTGTGTGCTCACCCTGAGGCAGATGCCCGCGTGCCACCCTGAGCGCGGTTGTGCATGAGCGGGGGGGCGGGGGCATGGGGAATGGGGTGCAGGAGAGACAGGCGGCACTGAGACAGGGTGAGGTGCTGCCCCTTCCCTCCTCCAACAGCAGCCAATCAGAGGTAAGACTTTCCTCCTCCAGACACGTCCAGTGCTGAGGGGCAGTCAGTCGGTGGGGATGAATAGACTATAGGCTGGTCCTGCTCAGTTTCTAGCAACTCACTGCAAGTAATTATACAGTTTCTATGGTATGGCTCTCATAGTGTCAGAAACTACTGCCCCTCAAGTTCACAGATAAGTGCTACAGAACTCCAGACACGGCATGATTTTCGGAAAACTCTTTAGAAAATCGCCTTCTTTTCTGTGGAAATGCTCTGGGGTCAGTGTTTCCTTGATAACAGATTTCCTCTTATTATGGTTACTTATGTTCTTGGGAACCACTGTTATATCTCTACCAAGAACTGGTTAACAAACCCGAAACCTTGAGCTCAGACCTGATTCCAGATCATTTAACTGAGGTCATTTAGCGAGAATACTGTTAGTGTCTCCTGCAGGTGAGGGCAGTTCCGAAGAACTTTTTCAAATTGGCCAATGCCTTCATTGTTCTCCTTTCCCTCCTGCCTTCCTCATTCCTGCTCTTTCACCATCATCTCATCATGTCCCCTGTCTCTGCTGGAACCTGAGTGGTGTCTCAACAGCACACCCACGCCTGCCATTGTGTGAAGGAACAGGGCATTACTGTCTTACAGTCATGTGATAGTCCATCACAGCCAGCCAGTCTGATGATATCTCAACAGAGGCTTGACTTACCAGTGTGTCTGCTGGTGCTGTTGAATTGCTGCTTATGAAATGCAGGGTTCCTACGCAGTATGGAAAAGTATGGAAAAGTATGGAATTTGATTTTAGCGTTTTCCAGGTCTGAAA
>JASCIP010000088.1:131317-150043 GCA_034783695.1 Sardinella gibbosa | reverse complement strand
AACTGTAGCTGCTTCATGCCTTTGTCATCTTAGAAATTGAGAAATGATTGAATTTTGTTACAAGTTTCTATATATTATTATAGCATATAGCATAAAAAAAACCTTTCAGTCTAAGTTTACACATACCTGGCTATTTCTGAAAACGGTAGCCTATATTCTCCTTTCGCACATTAAAAAAATAATTGTAATGGTCAAAAACAGCTAGGGCTGGCTGTCAAAAAACATGCCAAATAAATAGAAAGCCAACCAGAGACCTGAAGAACAGATAGACCATCACATGACGATGTTAAGACTCTTTTTTACCAATTTACACGCAGTGGAGTTTTCAGAAATCTTCAGACATTTCTAAATTTCCACTTTTGCGAGTTTTCGAAGCTGTTTTCAGTGGCTGAAACCTTCGTTTATGGTTAATGATGGGTGCAAGCGTATAATAAATATGCATTTCAACAGATAAGGCTTTACTGTGGTAGGAGTGAAGAAAAATGTGAAGCCTATGCAGCTATAGAGTATGGTAGTGTATACTGTAGTTCATCAGTGTGCTTGCTCAAGCACTCAACAGCCGAAGGCACACACTCTCTCTCTCTCACACACACACACACACAGCTGACCAACCGGCCAGCCAGCCACACACACCCACACAGCGCAGCTATAAACGCACACACAGACACACACACACTCACATCCAGCCACCCATACCAGCTAAAATCAGTTACACACACACATACACACACACACACACACACACACACACAAACTACACATGTGCATAAACTCTCAACTGTGATCACCCATCAGACTAAATAGCACTAGTAGTCAGCAAATTTGCTTGCAAACATTAGCTGAGTTGCATCACTAGCATAGCTAGCCAATTAGCATCGTTAACATAATGCTACCAAAAATGCTAAATTAGCCAAACTGCTTCAAACAATAGATGAATATTATAGCACTGCGTGTAAAGTTAGCTTACTAGCATCATTAACATACAGCGCAACACATACCCAAGCACACTTTAAGCAGTTTCCACAGGAATGTAATCTAATTTGCATATTCAAATTAATTTTTAAAGAAACTTGTAATATAAAAATGTTACTCTTCATGGGTACTTTCATTGATAAGAACAAAGGAGGTGTAACGTAATAGAGTAATGGCAATATAAATTCTAAATATCCATTAGCCATTATTTACCAATGTATATTTTCAATTGCCATCCCACATATACTAAATATCCAATATTTATTTCAAAATTCTTGAATTCTTGAATTTGCATCATAAAATGGACAAAACATAAGTTTGGAACCTCCATTAACCTTTTTATCTCAATATTTGACCTTTCAGGTCAAGTTCCATGTTAGCAACCAGGTAATTCATGCTGATAACGTCTGGCATAGTTGCGAACTTTTAACAAAAAATGTCATCAAAAGTTTTTTTGGGGGGGTTTTGGCCTGCCGACTATTACCGAAAGTGCACCAATGACCGTCCTGCGTACGCACTGGGCCAGGCCTCCAAATCACCAAGCCCATAAATGTCAATGTACAGTAATCCATCATTTACAACATTATTGGATTCTGATTAGCATCTATTTGAACTGTAATGGAATAGTAACTCAACTTTGTAATCTATTATCTAAAGCCGGTAAATGCATTCTGTTATTCCCCAACACTACAATTTACAAAACATCCCAACTTTTTTGCAACAGGAGTCACTTTGGATAGTATATGCTTGACATAACCTCAGTAATTTTTAAACTTTAGATAACGAATCTACAACTATACGAAATCTTCATATAATAATGTTTATTGCATTATTAATTTCCAATAATGACTGAATACATGACTGAAAAGCCATAACATGACAAGGGAGCATTCGGGGTAGGTGGTCAAGTGGCAAAAACCTAGAGAAGTTAAGATCGAGGCAGCACTTGGTTAATCTGCTAATAGAAGAGCCCAGTGTCATCATTCTCTTAACTAAATGAAGGAAACCGGCTACTCGATCAGCTTTACCACTTCTGCTAGCTAGGTTTTTAGGAAGGCAGAAGTGTGGTCACACTAGTATGTTTAAAGCAAGTGATTTACAAACACACAGATGAATAAACCCAATAGCAAAATCTTCTCCTTACTGGCCGTTACCATTAGCAATGCAGGACAATTCAATTTTCATTGTGGACTGGTCACATTGATTTGGATAAGCTGGATAAAGAAGTGTCACAAGTGTTAACACAAGTGGGCCTTCAATGCACGTCATTGTGAATCTTCAAACACCACACACTCAATTTTGATTTCCTAGGTGAATATTGTGAGTCACTTTTATTAAAAGCATCATTACTACAGTTGGCAGCCATTTACAGATCAAACATGATGGTTTGAAAACAAAATAAAAAAAAGATTTAAAAAAAAACAAAAAGGAAAGGAAAATTACATTTACAACATTTATGTCTGTAAACTTCAAGGCTAGTTAGAATTGAGGTAATGCTGTTCAGCTTTGTGGCTAAAGTAACAAAAGTCCATTCAATAGATAAAGGTACCTGATTTCATTTCTGTTTAACACCAGTGCATCAACATGGACATAATGAGACAATTTAACTGCAGTAAAATTTTAGTTGATGTTTTTCTCCACACTTCCCGATGATTTGAGTAAAATTGAACATTCAAAAGCTGCCTTCGTTATTGCTGTCTCCACAGGTTGAGAGGTCTCCTCACTCCTGTTGGGATTGTCAGTGTGAGAGACTCAGAACAGTCAGAGTGTAGGCTATGATATGTGAGAACTTCATTCCGCTCCTCACAGCTCAACAGTACATTGAAAAAAGTTCATTTTTTCCAGCAGCAGAGGTTTAATGCCGTTTTTTAATTGTATGCCACCGAATTTTCACAAGATACTACATATTGTTTCAATGTCAACAGTAGAGAGAAAAAAACTTAACATAGAAAAACGAAAAGAAAAAGCAGCATAGCACTATTTGAAAATTACTTCCTATAATAGTTCAGAGGAAATTTCTCTCATCTAGAAAGCACCACTGTGCTTTAAAACAAATAAACAAAAAGGAACTAAAACAAAAATAAAGTCACCCTTTTGACATCCGCACAGCTCTACTTGTCATTTCCCTCGCTATGCTAATGGTTACAGAGACAGCTTATCCATTTTGAGCCCCTCTACCCCCATTTCAGCACGCCAGTCAACAAGAAAAAAGACCAAATTTCATAATTGTTTGGATAATGAGTTGGCATGTAAACAACTGGACTAATATTTCGTCAAACTCTCTAGCATCTGAATGGTTAACTAGCCCAGAAAAACAACATCAGAGGGCCAGTTTCTAGTCACTTTTATCCTCATCTTCATCAGGAATATCCCCATCGTCGTCATCATCGTCGTCGTCGTCGTCCTCCTCCTCTCCTCCCTCTAAGGAATCCAGTTCATCAGCTGGTCCAGATGGATCCTCCTCTAGGGCAGAAGACTCCGCAGTCTTATTCTGACTCTCCTCGGAGTCACTGTTATCAATGGTCGTGTCTGCAGTTGTTGGAGCAGCTGGCTTGTCTTGGTCTGCTTCGGGACGCTTAGTGGATTCCTTGTTTTCAGAAGCAGCTCCAAGTGCCCCATTCATGGCGCTCTGCAGATCAGCCAGTGAGGCAGGGGAGAACCCAGGGAGGCCCAGCCCTCCCAGGCCAGGGGGGAGGAACATGGAGGGGTAGAACAGGCCCGGGGCCATGGTGGAGAGCAGGAAGGGATTAAAAGCCAGGGGGTTGGTGGACATTCCTGCAGTGGCGGCGGCAGCAGCGGCAGCGGCGGCAGCAGCAGCAGTCAGCGCTGCCTCTCCGTTAGGCTCTGTGGTTTCTGCCTCACTGAAACTATTAGTCTTGTCTTTGTCCTCTTCTTGAGCCTCCCCCTTTCCCTCTCCTCCCTCCTCCTTGGCATCCTCCCCCTTGGGCTGGGCTTTGGCGTCTGGGTCCGCCTGTTCATTGGTGTTCACAGAAGAGCTGTTGCCACTGGAGGGAGACGCTGTGGCGGTGGTGGCGGCGCCAAACAGACTGCTCAGGCCAAACATGTTAGGCAGCCCTCCCATACCAGGCAGCATGAGGGGAAGCATGGCTGAAGCGGAGTGCTTGCCGTCTCCTGCCCCACTCAGAGCTGAGGGAAAGCCCATTAAGCCAGCGGCCAGCTGAAGGCTCTGCAGATTCTGCAGGCCCTGTAGGCTGGTGAGATCCATGCCCCCAAAGAGCCCATTCATCAGCAGGGGGTTCACCCCCGCAGTGGAAGCAGCAGCAGCAGCCACCGCTGCCTGAGCTGCTGCAGCCGCTGTTGCCTTGGCGATCTCCGATTTGGGTCTCCTGCCTCTGCGGCGAACACCCTCTTCCCGAACTACAGGACCAGTCAGAAGGCGGTCGAACATGGACTCTGGGACAAAACCCTGAAAAGAGAGCGAAGACAGAGGAGTGATTTCATTGTAAGCTCATGGAGAAATGTATTGGGGTTCTGTCGTATGGAAGCTTACTAAGCACAGTGCTGTGATTACTTACAGACTGCTTGACTATTTCAGTCCAGTCAGGAGCCACTGCAAACTCTGGGTTTTCCATGAGCCATCTGGGCAAGTCCTTCATTGGGGGGGCCATGGCTCCGCCCATCTGTAAAGGCAGAAACGATTACTGATTTGTATCATACAATGTACCCACATATTCAATTCAATAATATTAATACAGCGTATAAATAGAGAACAAATAGAGCATAGAAAACAGCATATTTCTACAGCGTAAAGATATAGAGCATACACAAACTAGCACACAGTACCTTGCGTCCGTTTCGCTTGTTCACTACTGGCACCCTCTCTTCACCCGTTAGTGTGTTTATGTCGATTTTGTTGGGGTTGCGACAGCGGTGCCTCTTTTGCTTAGGTTTAGGGAACTGCGACAGAAGCAGTTCTTCACTCTTCTGCAAGGCAAATACAAATCAAAATCACCACATCAGATGTGCAACATTAGTTCCTTCCTCTTGATAAGCCAAACACCACAAATAAATTAAAGCTGTTTTTTCAACAACGTCATTTAAGGGCAAAAGAAAAGCATATTTCCTACGACTTTGAATTTAATTCCAGATCATGTGCCAATGTGTCTGAATTATGTTGAGATAAAATAAACAAATAAATAAATCTTCTATTAGCATTATATATTTTTTTCCTTGACCAGAATTGAGATCAAGATATCAGAATACGTAATCAACACTGATCTTGCAGAACAACATAAAAGATGGTGATGGTGATAGTAACCTAAGGCTTGTGTTATCTGGGAGGATAAATTAGGATGGCCATGGGCTTCCTAGAGGCCTTGTGCAGAATGTGCATTCTTCTTTAAGGCAGACACCAGACAGGTGCACTGGCCACCATAAAATTTTTGTCCTGCATTTGCACACACTATAATGTCATTATAAAATTTAATTTTGTTTATTATCATGATTAATCATGCAGCCCTAGAGCGCAACATGCAGAATTTCTTAATAGTGAGATTTAGTACATAATGGTTCTTACTGGTACATATCCAGGCATATCCATGGCGTAGGTGGGGTGCTGCTGTAGCCATTCCCTAAGGTCATTGGTGCTAGGGCCATCCACTCCCTCTTCTGGCCCTGTGCTAGGGCGCTTGCTGCCAGCAGATGGAATGTGCCTGGGTGCCCGTGTTGGAAAGCCACCACCTTCGTCCAATGCTTTGGTCCGCTCAGCGTCATCCTGGGATGAAAATGAAAAAGATTACCAATACAGCATCCACTGCTGCATACTTTACTCATCTAACACAATCTGCGCATAAAATGCACTAAAATATAAAGATAAGCAATGGAATTGCCACTTTGTATGACCTCTGGAAATACAGACAGTATTTAATCTCCAATTTATTTGGTGTAGACAGACTGTAGTCGTCTCGGAGCCAAGATCAAATTCTTTGTGAATATGGACCAAGACAACTCCTAAATCGTGCTAAAAGTTGCTAACTAAGAGTTGTCTTAAAACGTATTCATTAAGCAGCTGAGAGCTACTTTTAGTTAGGAGAAAAGGCAACTCTTAGGATAAGATAAAAGTTCTTTTGCTATGCTTGTCGTCAGCTTTCCTGCACAAGCCTGCTTGCATTTCCATCTATGATTGGTTGATGAATGACAGGCCTATGCAGGCAGACGTGCTCTGGGTGTGCTGCGCTATGTTGCTGCACTGTTGTGTGAGTAGGCTTGATTTTGAGAGAGTGGCATCGGAGATCATAGGCTACAAATGAAACGCTAACATAATACAAAGCGGATTGTCAAAGAATATTTGCCATGATGAATGAAGTGCATAACCTTCCTGCATAACCTGGTTTTGGTGGCGTTGGCATGTCTTACAAACTGCATATTTATTTGGTGATGAACACGTCACCCTGTGTGTCCATTGCAAAAGACAACAGATGAGCTCTGCTGCCTTTGGATGCTTTATGAACTGGTCCTACTGAGTTAGGAGTCATGACGTACATCATCCAAATGGTCACTACAATCTAATCTAATCCAATTAAGGAACACTGCATTACTCTGCCCTGTATTCAGTTGTGCGACTGTAAACAGTATTCAAACACAGCATTAATTCAATCTGAGACAGACTTCAGGTGTTTATTCTACAGTTTTTCTCGCACAGAGGAATTTTTGATCTTTTATTTAACTCTTAAGGTTAGGGATGCACTGATCCGTTTTTTTTTTAGTCCCAATACCAGTTCCAATAGAAGGGGTTTTTCGCCATCGATCGATACCGATCCAATATCCCCATTAAATTAGGAGACAAATCCTCCTCAGCTTTCATTCCCTTACTCTCTGGGCATCATTTTCCAATAATAAAAGTGTATGCAAGTGTTGTTACATTGGATTTAATGTTTGTAGGCCTAGGTCTAATTAGGCACCTGTGACTTTAAATTTCTGCATTAAAGGTAGGGTATGGAATTCTATTTTTGGCCATTTTTGCGGAATTAAGTGAAATAATCTTCATCACCCACTCACAACCACTGAGTTTTAAGCACTGATATGAAAATTAAACGTGTCAATCATCTGTGGAACGGACAGGGCTTGAAAAACTATCCCATCATTTGAGACACCAGCATTCACCATTGGACAGTTGCATGTCAATCAAATGGTCACACTCAAGCCCCCGCCCCCTGGAAGAATTTTCATTCTCTGATTGTACATCCATGTTCTTTGAATGGAAGACCACGGGTGGGACCATTTTCAAAATCTGCCAGCATTTTGAGAATTACATACCCTACCTTTCACCTAACTTTGGATCAGTTAATTTTTAATACCTGATCCAAGTATTTTTTCCATATTGGGACTGATTCGTTCCAAATATCGAATCAGTGCATCCCTAGTTTGGAGTGAATCAATCCATAGCCCTGCTGTTAGAGGTCACTGAATGCTGTCTGTAGCAAAAAGAACCAAAAAATCTGATGCAACATAGACCGAGTAACAAACCAATAACTAATGTTAACTGAATGGGGCATAGCGAAATAAAACTAAGTAAATGGGGCATAGTGACTTACTTTCAGTTTTATTTACTGGTTCACTATATGGCCTATGTTGTATCAAAGTTTTTCTTCATTTCCCTATAGACAGCATGCAGTGACCTTGAACAACAGCGCTATGGATTGATTCACATCGAACTTCTCCTTTAAATAAGGCCAAGTATGACCAACAAATTCAGGACTATGATGTAAAATCGTCATTCATGAATGAATTGGTTGGATTCTACTCTTCTACATTCTACTCTTAATTGTAATTTTAATTTGTTTTAATTTAACAAAACGCCTAACTTTGAAGTACTGTAGCGTGAAGACAGGACTGTCAACATTTATTTTTGGATTTCACGTTTTAATCTCTAAGCTCAAGAACAAAGTAAAAGTGATTAATATGGTGAATTAAAGACTCAAATTCAAAAGACGACTAAGGAGCAGAAGAGTTGATATAGGTGGATGTGGGTACCCAGTTGTACTTACAGCACTTTCTGCAGTCCTCCTGTTCCCCATGAATAGGAGCTCCAAGCCCTCAACATTTTTCCTGCGGCCCCTCCTGCGCCGTGTGGGCAGCTCCACATCCAGCAGGGAGCCGTTGGCCCGGGGCCGCCCCGATGTGCCAGCCTGCAGCAGCTCCATCTGGGCCTTAAGGACGGCCGAGGAGGAGGAGGAGGCCAGGCCGGAGAAGGAGGAAGAGGGGGGTGGTAGGCCATGCAGGGCTTTAGTAAGGTCCATGGCATGCGCTTGGTCGTCAGACGCATGAGACTCCCGCAGCTGGGCCACCATCTCCATCAGATTACGCCGCTTGGCTGCACGCTCCGCCTCAATCTCCACCTTCCTGCGTCGCCGGCGACGCCGCGGGACCGACAGACTCAAGGCCTCATCCTGGACACAGGGAGAGGGGGACTCTTTCAGAAGGATGGTTATCCAACAAACATTACCAACAGACATATGCTTCACTCATTATGCATGATCAAAACTACCCATTTAACTAAAAAAATACTGAAAAGAAAAACTAGAAAGTGATTAATAAAAATGCTGGTTTGTTTCTCCCTCACAGACACACGCACACTACAACAAAAATAACTTCAAAGAGCTTCTGAGGTGCAAATGTCAGTGAGTACCTGGTTGACTGTTGGGGACTTGGTGAGGTCACTGCTGCCATTGAAGCTTGTCTGACCACTAATGGCCAGATCTCCCAGGCTCCTCCTCTGTAGGGGGCTGTCCGTCACAGAGCTGTAACCAGGCAACAGGCCTGGGAAATCAAATAACTGCCGTCTGTTGGTGGGCCATTTTCCCTTCATGACCACCTCACAGATGTTGTCCATGCGGTTGATCATAATCCGATCCTACAAGGAAAAACGCATGCGTGAGTTGAAGGAGAGAATGACAACAGCTCCTACATATCACTGGGAACTCTTAATGGAGGCTATGGAGCAGTAGCTGGTGGCTGACCTTTGGCCAGAAAGCAAAGGTGAGTGGCCGTTCAGGGAGGGCCTGAGTTGTTGATCCGTCCGCATCATCGGCACAGAAGTCGTCTCTGGTCTCGTCTCGAGCTGTGCTCAGGGAGGCGTTGCTCTCCTCATCAAAGTTCTTCCTGTCAGAGGTCGCTCCGCCTGAGTGGCACAGAGAGAGCACTCTCAAAACACCAGTCAACATTTACAGTGTCTATGAAAATGGCATCTATTTATGCTTGTACTTATGGAGGATTTCTCTGCAAACTGTGTGTTTTGTAACCATGACCAAGCTGTTGGCATGTCTGGATGATGCCTAAGGTAAAAAAAAAAAGATCATGTCCCAAACAGGGCTGGGGAGGTTACCAGTGTAGAAATGCATAAGATGGAGTATACATTATCTGACATCTCTGGAATACATCATACTAGACTATTCTCTGCTCTTGCACTACACGAATGAATGGGTGCTCTAGTCTTGTTATTTAATGGGAACACTGTGGGAGGTCAAATCACTGCCTGACCAGACCATTTTTAACTGCTGTAGCTCTGGGTTTAACAGTGTAACAGTGCTCTATTAAGCAAAGGGCGACACCAAAAGATAAACCCGAGAACTTGAGGCCAGTGTCCACCAGATATGTCTGCACCATTTTCAACTTCTTTTCTTTGTACTGCAAAGCCCACTGGAAATGTTTGCCATATGTCTGCCATGGCAGTTTAAAGAACTGCTCTAAAACTAAAATTTGTGATTTCTGCCATTTCGGACCGTTTGGGTTAACGTTAATGACTGCTTTACTGAAATCATTGGAATCGAAACTAATAAGGTGTCACACACAGACCACACAATACGGTGATGACGGGGCATGGAAGCCTAAACCGACTCATGCTGTTAAATGATCGAGGTTACGAGGCTGTGAGTGCTCAACTTAAACTATCATTCAAAACGCATCCTCAAGCCACCTGAAGAAAATGACTCAAGTTTGGATTGACATGAGTATGTTTGAATCCTACACATTCATTGACTGACCGTCGGTTGGAGACGATCTCTCCGATTTGTCATCAATTTTCTCCTCCTCTTCCTCCTCCTCCACCATATTTTCTGAGGCGCTCTTCGATTTGACTTTTTCCTCAGCCCCAGATTCCACTCTCTGCAGCTCTGCAACCGGGTTTTGTTTCTCTTCACAGCCAATCAATTCTTCCGTAGGCTGCTCAGGGAGGGGCTTCTCCTTGCTGTCCTCATCAGGAGCACTCTTTTCATCCTCATCCCATTTCTCTATAGACACTTCATCCATTTTCTCCTCCTTTATTTCCGCCTCTTTCTCCTCCTTCACTTCTTTAGGCGAGGCAGCAGCCGATTTTTCTTCTTCTTTTACCTCCTCTTGCTCCGAATCGCTTTTCTCTGCTTTGCTGGCGTTTGCCATAGGCTCCGCTTGTTCCTCGTCCCTGGGCGTCTCCAGCTGCTCCTCTTTGGGCTGGCTGGAGGGAGTGTTCTGGCCGGGCGTGCTGAGAGAGCTGCCTGGTGGCTGGGAAAAGCGGCGGTGGGCCTCTGCAAAGCTAAGCTCCGGGTCGTTGAGGATGTGGTAGTCTGTGCGGCTGACACCGTGCTTGGCGGCTCCACGCAGCAGGTCCTTGTCATGGCGGCCCGGCTCCCACCAAGCAGGCAGCTCTGGGCTGGGCTGACACAGCAGCAGCCTCTCCTCCAGCATGGGATGGGGCAGCACCTGCTCGCGGATTCGCCGCAGCAGCTCGATGCGGTAGAGCGTACGCGACGCCCGCTCCTCTGTGATTGGGTCAATGATTAGGGTAGGATCAGCCAGCTCTGGGGAAAAAAAAACAAAAATCAAGCCAAGCGGGTACAAGGGGTCAGTCAAGCGCTCAAGATATTTACAGCCGACTCCTACACATTAGCACTGCTGGTGTACCTGTATCCGTTTTGGCCTGCATGCGACACACACGCTTGCACATGGCAACGAACGAGAAGTAGTATTTCTCCAAACTCTCATCAGTCTTCTTGTCAAGGCGGGCAAAGGCACGGAACTGACTCCAGTCAAAGCGCTGCTGAGCAACATCGTAGACCACACCAAATGTGGACACCACACGGTAGAAGTCTGCCTCCTCTCGACGCGTCCATCTACAAATGATGGAGAGGGAAGAAAATGATACCAATATAACAGAGTTGGCAAAATCCTGAGTGTATACACACACACACACACACACACACACACACACACACCTATATCTATATTTATATCTATATATACACACATTGTATCTATGTGTGTGTAAGTAGAGGGGGCAAGAGAGCTCCAATAACACGCCGGGGAGCCTTACCTCTGCCGGCGCTCTTTGAAGAAGGCTCCAGCGTCAGCCGTCAGGGCGGCTCCCTCTGGGATGAAGGGTGAGCCTTTGGTCATGAATGACCCACCTTCTGCCAGAAAGCCGCCTACCTCTGGCGCTGCGTAGGCCCCCACCTCGCTAGCCACAGCCAGGAGGTCCTCACGGAAGCGGCGGCGGCGGCGGTCAGGTTTGGCGAGAGCTTCCTGGCGGAGCTGCTCCCTCTTGTGTGTGCGTTGGTAGGCAGTGATGAGGCGGCGGAGACGAGCAGTCAGGGCAGAGGCCGGGGGCCAATACAGGTTGCCAGCCCTACAGTTCTCCCCTGCTTTAACTAAGAACGAGACACATATAGGAATCAATGGGAGCAGGCTGGCAAACAAAGATGATTGCATGAACAGTAGCATTTCCTAAGCCTAAAAGAGTATGACAGGACTTCATACCTTCACCTTCCATATCCATTGCCTCCTCTTTGTCATCAAGCGGCGAGTTGGTAAAATCCTGAAAGCACACAAGGGGACTTAATTGTGTGCCACCAAAGATTCCTTTTACATAAAATAATCACAATAATAATCTCTTGACAGTTAACTTAATATATATACACATACACACACACATATTCATTGTGACAAGTTTGACAGCCCTGATTTCAAAGGAGAACTTAAAAGCTTACATCCATATCATCTTTGAATGGCATTCGCATCGGCTTGTACTCTGGGTCTTCATCCTCCCTGGTATAAAGAAGCCAAAAGGGACAAAAATGTACAAACAAACCAACCAAATCAGTGACAAATCCACAATCACCACAATGCATTGGGCATAATAAAATGGCTTACATACTGACAAATATGAACGGATGACCATGGTCCATATCAGGATTAAAAGTCTGACATTCTGATTTTATGAATAGTGCAGTTCCCGTTCAAACAATGTGCTCAGGGAAACTGTTAGCACAGCTACATGTGTGCAGGTAGGTCCATGTTGAATCTGATCACATAGGATAGATTCAGTCCCTTTATATAAATAATAAATGTGAAGTTATGCATGATCGTCATAACACAAGCAAACGTCACTGGCTGTCCAATGGCTGTCCACAGGACTGGTGATGGACCAGTGGGTTAAAACCTACCCTTCCACTCCATCTGCCATCATGTCTGCTCCCCTCTGCTCAGCAGCGATGGCTTTGGCGTCAGGCATGCCCACGTGCTCCAGGAAGCCCAGGCTGGGGTCAGCTCGCATCGAGTTATACTTCTCATAGCCTGCCAGAGACAAGATAGATTTATATTCTCATAGCCTGGCAGAGACCAGACAGAGCAATGAGCATGAGAGCAAACAAACAAGCAGGCAATCCTAAATTTTATAGTAAAATCCATCATTGGATTTCATATAGGAGATGTTCTGTTTAATACTGACTATTTGCTAGGTTGAGCTTAAATAGGGAAACCTAAGAGAGGAAGGAAGACCTGGGCAAAGATAAATGAGACTGGTAGACAGGGCAAGAGAGATGCCTGTTGAAGCTGCCCAAGCAGAAGAGGTTTGAGCCTCCAGACCCTGACAGCACACGACGGGGAGGTGTGTGTGTGTGGGGGGGGGGCAGCCTGGACCCACTTCAGTTTAGAGCCTGTGATCAGAGCAGACCTCTCTCGTCCCCCTGCCCCGACCGCTCCTTGCCCACTTCCCTGCCAAACTGGCACATCTGAATTGAAATGTATGGAGACGCACATCGTTTTCCAGTACTTGAATGCCCTGAAACTAACTGTGGTCATGAAAAGATTTATGGTTCATCAGTTTAGGATGTCTAGACAGGCTGACCACCTCTCCTTCTCTCCAGAACCCCCCACAGAATACGGATTACAACAACCAGGCAATCTTCAGCCCACGTCATCTACATATCTTTGCCAAGGTTCTACTGCTAGGTTACTGACAATTCAAGAAATCCTTCAAACAATGACATCACTGTGTTACTGCACTTTTTATCCCCCCCTTCCCCTCCCTTGTATCCTTGTTACTGATGATGGGACAGCTAATCAGAAGAAAAACAATTTGCACAATTGAAACCGAGATAATTAGCACTGCTATGGACGAGAGCTGAAGATGATTGAATATAACAAACTCAACCTTTTCACTGCTTCTGTGTCCAGTTCACATCACCGCAACAACTGAAAGCTCATATACCATATCACTGTCATACTCATCTCTTACCCCAAGAGTTGCCACTAGTATTTCGAAGAAATTGGTCTCAGCAACTTTGTGAAAGGGCATTAGTGCTATTTAGGAGTCTGTGTAAAGGCAAGATAAAATGCTTCAGGGGCATGGGGACTAATATTGTCAGTACAGAAAAGTTATGTGCTGGGGTGAAAACAACTGCGAAACTAAAATAGGAGTTTGAAATTTTTGGTGGGCACCTACTCAAGTTGCGGGATGGACTGTGGTCATAAATTGTTCCTGCAACTGCTGCGTGCAGAACACAATCCTCAATGAAATAAAATTACATTACATTTTCCACAAAACCTCTAAAACTCTCAAGTGCAAGACATTCCATGTTTTTTCAAAGGAACATGGATACCTACACAAGTTTGAGTGCAGGAGTCATCATCGTCCATGTGTGATTCATGAAGCTGTTCCTAACCTATTACTCAAATATCAGTGGAAGAACCAGTTTTGGTAAGGGTGGTAGAACAAGCAGCATAATTAGCTCAAATATAATCTCAATTTAGAGGCCTAGCCTCTAGCATTTGCCTTGAAGGTGCATAGTACGTCAAACTATGCATCAAAAATCAGACTTCTTTTCAATTACATAGCCCTGTGACATGCAGCTCCAGCTCAGCCAAGTAGTTTTGACAAACAGCATCAGGAGAAGGCGCGAAAGTGGGGGAAATAAGACTTAAGCAGCATACTTAATATATATGCCCTTGACATTTGTTCCTATGATCCATCATTTGGGGATAAGTCCACCGAAAGTGGCGTTAGGCAAAATGTTACAAGCTGCATGTGTTAAACATTGGCCTAATTTTCAGTATGGGCAAATACTGCATAGGTGTGCAATACGCGCGAATTAGAAGCCTGACCACTGACAATATGACATACTGTAGAAATGCCTTTCAATGACAGAACCCTTAGACCAAAAGGCAAAGCATGATTGAAAGTAATTACACCAACACTAAGAGACGTATGGTTGCATTTCATTGCTTATACTGAATGGCTTAGTTGCAATTGTGACATTCAAAATTTGACGATGATGTGATGAATCTAATCAAACTCCAATCAAGGAGCATCAAGCAAGCTGTTGCTGCACGTAGACAGACTGTGCCCATCTAGACCTGGGGCCACATTTATAAAACTATGCGTAGATTCTGCCCTAAAACATTTAATATGCACAAACCTAAGAATTTGCATACGCTAGGGCTGCTCAATTATGGGAAAAAAAAATCATGATCACGATTATTTTGGTCAATATTGAAATCACAATTATTCAAACGATAATTTCAGTTTGAAAACATGATGCATTCTGCACATCTCTCCAAAAACACAGACAAAAATACTTAAAGATCTTGAACAGAAAATGGTCTTATGTTGAAAATAATAAAAAATTATGTATCCAGCTATAGGCCTACTCGTAGGGTGCATATCACTGAATGCTTTCAGGAATGAATTAAATTGCGAATGCACATGTCTTTCACAAAATCTCCCCGTCAACTGTATGCCAAATAAATAGTTTCAACTCAATTATTGCAGTTTGGAGATTGTTTCAACCAAAAATCGTGATCACGATCAAAATTCAATTAATTGCAGAGCCCTGGCGTACGCAAACACACATTCAGATTTATAAAACCCTGCAGGGCACACTTTTTTACGCAGGCGGCTGCGTAAAAATTGCAACGTTGTGCGCACGTGTACGAGCCGTATACTGCTCACATTATCGTCCCATGATCTTAAACGGTCAATGCAAAATGGTTAATGAATATTCTATCTTTTTACGTAACATTTTATTGGATAATCGGGGCGAAAGATGAAGACGTCACGTCAATTTGACAGAAGTCGTCGACTAGAAGCAAGAAGCAGAAAGTAAATTCGAAATCACAAGTGAGTTGGCCTTAAAGGTGTCGTTCCCCAGAAAAATGTTTAATACTCGCTCTTTTTGAATTACGATAGGTCACTGCTAGTTGCATGCTTGCACGTTAGCAATGTTTACCCACCGCGTTGCCTGCATTAGCCACAGAAAGAAAATAGATGACTGGTATGGGTGAATCAGAACACAAACCCAGTCCAGCATCACACTGAGATCGGTGCTGTTGACAGGGGCTTGTCACTCGCCAACCTGGAGGTAGCTGCTGGTCCATCAAATATCACCACAGATGTAATTTGAGGTTACAAAACCCATGTTTTCAGATTTAACGGACAACATTTCTCGCCTCATTTTGCAAAATATTAAGTCAGAAATCCCAAACTACTTAGTTTAAGGCATAAATAATTATATTTCTGTTAGCGCCGTCATTTTTTTTCGTTACGCCAGAGGGAAGTTGACCTCTCTATGACCCACAGGGGAGAGCATCACAATGCTGTTAGCCAATCAGAGGCAATCAGTTTGCATTTCATTAATATTAATGAGTAATCCTGTCATTCTGAATCGAGATAATTATTTGAAAACTTTAGCAGGCTGAAATAGGAGCACCAGAGCACTTTTTTAACCAAAACCGATGCACAGGGCATTCATTCATAGTAAAGATCAATGCAAAATTAATGCAAAAACAGTGCAATGACTTCTTTAAAAAAGATGTTTGTTTCAAAAGGCATTTGCAACATGGGGCAAAGCCAATCTTTGTAAGTTGTCCGAGGTGGCCAACAGATGTATGTTAGGCTATTTCAAATTTGTGGACTCTTTCAGCCTTCAACACCTTGCAGTAACAGACAACAGATATGAAAGATCATACAGGAGGTACGCTTGAAAGGCAGACATTGTGGTAGCCCAAATTCTCAATTACAGTATCGGAACTTACAGTACATTTTACATTCTGTTCATAAAAGCAATAGAAAACATCCGTGGTTGTCAGCATTTCATGGGCAGTCACATTCAAGCAGATATTGTAAAAATTAATTTTGAACGCATTTCACATTATACAAGAAACATGACCTTCATAAAATCAATGCAGGAAGGTTTACAGTGCTTTATCTATCGGAAATCACTAAAACGCAGTCTTGAAAGTTTGCAGGAGCATTACGCACGATTACATGCATGGTCAAAAGGTTGCGAAAAACTGTGCACTTCTTTATAAATCCCGACTTTTGCAAGGAATGTTGCGACCACAAATTTCACCTGCAACTTTTTCTTGTGTAAAGGGTTTTATAAATGAGGCTCCAGGTCTCTAGTTAATAGCCTGATGTATCAGCCGCTTAATTTCTCTTCGTTCGATATAGTGTATGAGAACGACTTACATTTGTTTGCTTTACCGTCATTGACGGTGGGAGGATACTATCTGCTTAAAATCAATCGCTACTCTTTGGTCGTGGCTTTAACCAATCGCTACCGTTTGGCCGTAACGTATGATACGCTCTGGAATACATAATTTGAATTCTCTGTTTGCTGCTTTGTCCGTCCGCCGGGGCAGCCAAAGCAAACGAAAGCGATTTGTTAGTTTCCTGACTATATGGTAGAGGCAAATGAAATTGGCTGGAACCAATAGGCGACGCCAACCTGGCTATCTAGTTTAGGCCTGCTGAATCTAAAGGCCAGTTCAAACCAAAGATTCGCGACGGTCCTAGACGGTTACAGAGCGGAGTTGCGGCGGTGTGAATCAAAAGTTGCAAGGAGTTGCAAGCCGTCGCAAAAGATTCAACATGTCAAATCGCAGTTGCGGAGTTTTAGAATGTTTTTACCTCACATCTTTTATGACGCGACGTTAATCAATGAGTCCAGCAGAGTTGCCAGGGCAGAGTTTTGGTCAACGGAGATGGAGAGAAATGCTTATTACCTTCTTTCAATGAAACAGCAGAGTCTGCTTAACTTCAGTTATCACGGATATGCTTCATGTGTCACAAAAACGAACATAATGTTTCAGACAGTTTGTCATTAGCTAAACGTCGCTTACTTTGTTTGCTAACTAGCAAGTTTGCTAGTTTATCAGGATGTTGTTATAGAAACCACAGTCCCGTTGCAAGTTGTTGCATTGGTGTGAATCCTAATAGAACGTTGCAGCAAGTTGCTGGCTTTTAGAAGGTTGCAGCTCGTCTCATCGCGGATCTTTGGTTTGAACTGGCCTTAAAACTAATAGAAACTAATATAAAACTGAAAAAGTTCAGACTGTTTGTTCCCAGCTGAAATGACTATATGACTCATGGTTCAACCAAACAGTAGACGGTTTCCATCCAACTTGTAAATGCGCATTTAAGTTAGTCGAATAAGATATCCTTGATGGAAACACCTGCAAAGTCGCATCAGTCCCTTAATGCGAATACAAATTCGATTCACTCCAAGGAGGTGGTTTAACTTTTGATGCGGCTAAGGTAAATAAAGTCGATGGAAACAGTTCAATTTGCGAATATTTGCATTAACCCACAGCTGCTCAGAACACATTACTTGATTAGCCTAACAATAAATTGCATTACACAGTTGATGGAAACGCACAGAGTCGCATAGTTGCGAGCTGAATTCATTCTATGCGAATATTAAAAGCGAATAAAGTTGGATGGAAACCCAGTGAGTGTCCTGAATTACAGGCAGTCCTGCAATTTTCTTCTTTCTCCAGGCTCAAACCAAGTGAATAAACTATCTGTATACTTAGCAACAGTGTTGAACATTCTTTGTAGGTTTCAGCTATATATGTTGCATGAAATTCATGTACAACCATGAACATCCACATGTAATTAAACATCTTTCTTTGAGCTTCCTAATATGCCATCTAGGAGGATAATGCATCTCTCTCTCATCCAAGACTGCCTGTATTATTGCAGTCTGTGTGCATTAGTATTTCTATAGATGGGGTAGCTGCTGGGAGACATGAGGGCCTGAGGACAGAGGGACTAAGTGAAGACCAAACTCACCGTGCTTGAAGACGCCAACAAGAAGGGATTTATCAGCTTCGCTGGTCCACCACTCGGTGGGAACTTCGACGTGGAAGGGCTGTGGGATCCAAATGTCTAGTTCACTGGAGGGCAGAGGAGCAATGATGAGCAACAGGAAAGACACCATTTTCACAGGGCCATCAGATGACCACAGGGCTGCTCATCAGATTAGGGTGGCAAGCTAATGGCTATCAGCAGACATCTGGGACGGAACTGCTGTCATTAGCACCAGGCAGCTCATCTCATTTGTGCATGGCCGATCTTATTACAGGCCGTCAGTGTGTGTGTGTGTGTGTGTGTGTGTGTGTGTGCGCGCGCGAGCGTGTGTGTGTGTGTGTGTGTGTGTGTGTGTGTGTGTGTGTGTGTGTGTGTGTGTGTGTGTGTGTGTG
>JASCIP010000088.1:56831-66922 GCA_034783695.1 Sardinella gibbosa | reverse complement strand
TATATATGAGGAGACACAGCACTAGCAAAGTGCTCCCATAGAAATGTATTGCAGACGATCGTAAAGCAAAGATGGTGAACTTGAGAAACTGGAAGTCCTGCCTTGCCATGAAAATAGCCAATTGCATTGAACACGGTTTGACTGATGGTTTGACTGATGGTTAGACTTTTGTTTACTATCTCCGTCGCCATGGTGACAGCCCTGCTGCGAAGGGCCGCGACTGTTCGCGCAGGCGTAGTAGGCAAATTCTCGTTTTAATTAAAGTCGTTTTTAACTTTATTTGGGCGATCTATGGGTAGATGTTGACATTGATCAATTCAGATTTAAACAAGGATTCACACAATACACTTTTTATGTCCGTAGGACCAACAATCTCGAGTTCTGGATATCTTCCCATTCATTTGATAGGGGTCTGGTCTTGTTAAGCTTAAATAGATGCCCGAAATGCGTTTCTTTGTTGTAACGGTTTCCTGATAACTCTGATTGGTCAGTAGCGCCAGCCAATTGTTGATCTCATCCACAGGCTTCAGCGCTGTGAACGGTTCGATTCCAGACTATACAATTCATGTGTATAGTTTGGCTTGTCAGGCTAATGAAATACATTTTCCACACCAGTATTTTGTAATTTATTTTGTTACATTTCATGAGCAAGTAATTGCAGTTTGTAACAAAATGTTTCTGAGCACATTAGTGAACATTAATGACCACTCTGTAAGCATTCACGTCTTTACAAACGAATGTTTCATGTGCTTAAGGAACGATTCAGAGAGTGCACGTAGCTGCCATTCTGAAGGGGGCGGGGGAGCAACAGCTATAATTGGAAATTGTCATTATAGCATTACGATTCAAAATATAAATCTTACCCATTGTATTTAATCAAAAATGATCTGGAAACAAGGCTTTAAGTGTTAAAACTGAACCTTTGCTTTAATTCAAAGTATGGTTTATACATTAGCATTTTTTAACATGTTTCTAACATATGTGTACTGAACCTGTGGCCAAAGCCTCGGAACATGGACCTTTTCACTGTTGTGCTCTCACTACTGAAGAAGTCTCATGTTGTGAAGTGTCATGCTCTTGTGAAATGTCAGGGGTTTTTTTGCGTGAATTTTTTTTCATGAAACATTGTATGGGTTGCTATGCGACATGGATGGTCTGTTGTGGTTTAGGAGCACACTATTTTAAGACCATCCTATTCAATCACAGAGCTAAATAAAGTATGCTTTCTGAAAGAATTATTACATACTTTTACATAATTCATATTTGCCATAGAAAAAGTAAATTAAATGATGAATAAGCATTAAATGATAATTGATTGATTCAAGAAAACGGTGAAGGAATGAATAAAAAACTACATATTTTATTTTTGGGAACAAATTTACACACATTATTTCATCATGAAGAACATTTCACACCTAAGTACATCTGGGATGGCAATAGGAATATTTAATATGTAAATACAGCTGGCATCAGAATAATTCACAGTTCATAGTGATTGTACAGCTCAGTTCCTTGGCACACACACTGTAGACAAAAGTATATATTTTTTACCATTCACCGTTGGAATGTTAACCTGGAATCCATTAGGAAAACAGACGCAGTAAATATTACTGATAACCAACATAATAATATTAACAAGATCATTAAAAACATGTTTGCTGTCACAAGCAGCACTATACAGATTACACATACATCATTATCTCTCAAAACAACTTATGTACATATCAGACAGTGGTAAAAAAAAAGTCACAATATACATTGAAAACAAACAAACAATAATTTAACATTCTCTCACTGAGATTTCAGTCGATACTTAAAGTCAACATCATATGTTGGCTGGAGGATTCCCAGCCCAGCCCGTGACTGATCCAACGGGGGGACTTTAGCACTAGAGTCCAGCAGCTCCATATCAAAATACGCCAGCAGAAGGGAGAGGAACTGCTTGATTTCATGCACAGCAAAGAAGCGCCCCGGGCATTTAGTGACTCCAGACCCAAAAGGCATATAATAGTAGCGGAGCTTGCGTCCATTTCTGTAAAAGCTGGTTTTCTCCTGACCATTTTCATCCAAATAGCGGTCATATTTGTAAGTCTGTAGGAGGAGAAATAAGAGATTAATACATCATAAACTGTATGCCTATTGTTATTAATATTGATATAGAATAAATAAGTGGATAAGATAAGTTTCACCAACCAGAGGGTCTTCATAAATCTCTGGATCAAAATGAAGCATCTGTGGATAGAGTGCTATGACATCATCTTTGCGTATACGGTAGGACTCGTTATTGTCCAGGTGGAGCAGGAAGTCCTCCTTGGCAACCCGAACATTGAGAGAAGCACTTGACAGACGCATGGCTTCCTTGATTATACTGTCTGTTAGGCAGAGAGCAAATAATTGCAATTTCACTATCTACGAAACAGTTAGTGTCAATTACACTGACAAGGACCAAAGTATCTGAAGATTATTTTACCCAAGACTGGCATGTTGTCTAGCTGCTCTCTGGTCAGAATGAGTTGAGGATTCATTGGATCTGCTTTCTGGTGGGAACTTTCTAGAATGCTATTCACCTCAGCAGTAGCTGCTCTCATTGCCCCTGGACTCCTGTAGGCAAGAATATGTAGGGAGGAAACATGTTTAGCTACAGTACCGTAATTGTGTTTGTCAGTTTTCTGTACATTGATGCACTTCGAGAGAGCACAGTAAGAGTCTGTCAATGTTGCTCTCTACAGTCATTTGCCCTGAATGCCTGTCCAGGGTCATGTGTTCTAACACTTCACTCATCACTCACTCATATCACATGCACACTATCACTCAGCATTGAAGCAACTCCAGCTATTATCAGCAGCACTCAATCAAATGAGTTGATAGCATTTATCTTGGGCCTACTGTGTGGCTCCATGATCATCAGACATGAGGGATGGTTTGTACCTGATCATATAGAAGAGAGTCCAGAAGGTGGCAGGGAGGGTGTTGGCCTGAGAAGCCCAAAGCAAAGCCACGTGGGTCCTGGCCTTGCCGATGTCATTGAACGTGGAAAGAGTGTCATTGAGGAGCATGCGAAGAGAAATTAAGTCAGACACATTCTCTCTCTTGCTCAGGTTCTCATGGAGCAGAGTCTTGGCTAGGTTTTCACGAGCGCTGTATGCACTCTTAAACACATGGATGGGCAGCCCAGCCACCAGTGCTGGGAAGATCTTGTCAAATTCTTTGAAGTTCTCCAAGGCATTGAGCACAAGGGCTTTCTGGGCATCCCGATGAGCTTGGACCTTGTCGCCATTTCCCAGCTCTTTTCCAAACAGTGTGAGGTACCCTGCCTCAAACATGACCTTGTAGCAGAAGGCAAAGATGCCGTCAACCTCCCAGTCAGAAGTGGAGACCTTGAGAGTGTCGGACTGCAGCATGACTGTTTGGAGATTCTCCATCATGGTCTCAATGAGTGAAGGCAGAGCCTCCCCCTGTAGGGTCTTCAGGAAGGTCTGGTGGAGGTTTTCTGTTGTGTATCCATGGCTTGGGTCCATGCTATCATGGCCGAAAGCCTGAAAGATAATTCAAATCAAACTACATCAGATACTAACAGTATATTATAAACTACTGATCCTGTGCTCATATAAAATGTAAGATATTTAATTCAAATAGCATTTTTGCAAAATGTTGTGCTGAATGGAAAGTGAAAAAGAAATTCAATTCAAGCCTGTTAGATGTACAACCTTTCTTTGAGTAAAGTTTCTGACATACCTTCACAGAGGCGTTGAAGTGGAATTTTTTCCAATCAAGGTGCCTTCCCTGCCGGATGACTGAATGATAAGAGAAGGGATCACACAAGAAATGAACATAGTCGCCAGCAATCTTACAAGTGAAGATATGCCCATATTTCCTCTGGCGACTGCGGAGGAAATCCAAGGGGTTGGCACCAAACTGGAGAGCGCATCCGAGATATGGAATCCAGCCATTCTCCACAGCTGGCTCTCCAGGCTGCCTGAAAATATTTGAGCAGACAATTCCAAATCAGATTTTGAGTAACAACCAGGCTGACATTATGCACTGCAGGAGGCACAACTGTAGTCACTTTCTCAATATGTGTCACCAGGTGAAGGTTTGAAATGAGAATATTCTACGACAACTGACTCTAGCCATTCAGTGCTCATCCTCAGTGGCATCCTTATAGATTCATTTGATCATCTAAACTAATCTGAGAGGGTTTATGGACATCAATACACACCTAAAATCACATGTAAACCCTGCAGTCAGTTATGTTTGTTTTTAAACATAATATGACATAATTAGATTACCTCCTGCGGATCCCCAAAACAAGCCACAAGCAGCAGCACAGTCCCACCACGACAGCCCATATGAATGCAATGCTCAACATGACTGCAATGTGCAAACAGGAGATACACTCTAAATGTAATCCTGGAGGATGTACTGAGTTGCTCCTCTCTGTCTCAGATTTTATAGTGTGTCCACAAGACAACATATGACGTAGTCACGCAATGTTGCCAGGAGCCTCTTGGAAATCAGAGTGTGTGCAGAGGTGTCTTTCTCTGTGTGCATGTGTGTGTGTGTGTGTGTGTGTGTGCGTGCGTGTGTCTACATGGCCTTGAACTGAGTCCATGGACACCCCTACCTGTAGACTAGCAGACTGTACTTTGATTACAGCTGTTGGTTGAGAAACCAACCTTTTCAAGGTCTGTGATATGTGTGATTTTCGGAGGGTAAGGACAGTGGAGATGGACATGATAAAAAGACAACTCACCATTTTACTTTTCATTCATTGTCTGGCACATTCTCATATCAAAATCACACTCCTAAAAATATGTAATAAGGTAAAATCTATGAGCATACAAGTGTTTTTAGTAAATGAGAATAAATCTCATTTTAGGTTTTAATTGATAAACTGCTGTACTGCTGTATTTTATGGGTAAAGGAGCACCTCCACCCCAAAACACACACACACACGCACGCACATACATAGGCCACACACACACACACGCAGAGACACAATAGCTAAATTGACACAGATTTTTTGCATATATAAAAAAAACAGTGAATTACTTTTTTTTTGTCTGTCATTTGTGTATATTGTACAATATCCATAGTGCCACTTCCTACTTATACTGCAATTGACACTCCTTTGCCTTTATACTGTAGTAACCTAGACTCACTGCCTGTAACTAGGGGCACTATTGGTTAAAGTCACTGAATTGCAGCTGGTCACATGATACATTGATTCAGAACACATGCAATGCTCTGTGTGTTCCACTGTCAAAAACAGACAACATAAAAATGTAGTGGTCATGTAAAGAGTCAAAATGAATGTGAACAATTAAAATACTGTATGCAATTATATTCTACATACTGCACAATACTGCAATATATCCGTAAGCTTTACAATTTTGTACTTGCCTCTTCATTACTGTTTTCTATCACATAAAGTGACTAATATCTATCAATGAAAGAAACTATTAACCTAGTAATAGTAGAACTACCTGGAGGCTGCTTAATCACTTTCACTTGAAGTGAAGTGAAGGCCTACTTTATCAGGACAAGTTTTCAGTGACAGTGCTTCTGACGAGACCAACAATGATGAGCTAACTGCAATGATAAGACAAGACCTTGAAGGTCAACTGCTGTATTTGTAATTATTAACACTTGTGGAACTAGTGGGGCGTCTACTTGGCCTTGAAACCACAGATAAACCTGTATTTCATGCTTTGTGATGAGTCCTGAAATGAAATCTGTTCAGGTGGATGTTTACCGGCTCCGTGCAGAGACAAAACACATTTACCACTATGCATACCATGTCACCATCAGACCTCTTTATACAGCAACGGTAAAACATTTTGAACGGTAAAACATTTTGAGTTTTAAATTGTAAATGCAAAATTGAGATGAAGAATGAGCAAAATAGTACAATCCAAATCCCATAGTTGGGATGATGTGTAATACGGCAACAAAAAAAGCATAAAATAAATTGTGAGGAAAAAGAAGACACTTGACAAATACAGTAGGCTATATGGCAAATTTTAGTAACAAAATTACAGCCCCTGAAGTACGCTACAGGTAAGGATTAGCCTAGGTAAGGTCAACATAACAAAAAGTATCAAGGAATAAATTATAAAGTACTTACTGCCCAAGTAGGCTGGAATAACACGAACTATGAATGTCATTTGGTTAATATGTCCCATATTGCCTACAATGCAGGCATCAGTTCTACCCATGGGCTAAATATAGGTTAATATATCCCATTTCACCATGCCTATAAGTGAAGTTTATTTAAAGGAGTTATCCGGAGTGATAACTCCTTTACCTTGTACCTACTGCTGTTGTTCTGATACCTATCGACAGAACTTGGCAGCCTCAGATGACAGGGATTCGGTTTGATTCACTCCGGATAACTCCTTTAACACATTTTTGAAGAACCAATGAAAAGCTTGAACATTTTCACTTTTAATACTTTTTCAATTTGAGACACACCAGATCTCATCAGCAGTAATCTTGGCAGCATAGCGTTCTCTCCACTTCATCCTCACGCATAATCCTGATTCTTACTTTGTAATTATGCAAATATTACACACAAAGTATAGCCATTACGCTTTGTTAAATTGTTCTCACCCACTCCTTACCCAGTGCTTCACGGGCTATAATTTAAAGAGTTACCCTAATTTTTATTATGTTCATATTATGAATTTGATGCCAGCAACACAATCAATCAAGTTGGGACAGATGGCAGGGACATTCAAGCTTAATGTTTCTATGTTCCTCATGGGCAGGTGCATTTTTCAGCTCCGTTTTTTGCTTACAAGACAGACACAGACAATGCTGCAGTTGAATGTCTACCTACGTGATAGCTTACTGAAAATAAATATAAGCCATTTGTTTTGAGAATAATGGCTGACTAATGAAGTTACTGGCTCAGCCAAAACCTAAATAGCTGCTGCAGCTGCCAAAATGTTCATGGCTACTAATGGCTGAAGTTGCTATTTCTTGTCTATAGATATCTATAATACTGCCCATGCTGTCTAAGCCTATGTTTCTGAAAATAAGGGGGTTACTTGCGATGTTTGAAATGCCAACACCAGTTGCTGCTGCAAAGAAGGGTTGAAAAACAGTTACTGAGCGGGGGAAATGAGAGAGGCATATCACCACACAACATTACCTTTTCTTCTGGTTTCAGCCGACTTCAATTTAACAAGGGTAAAAATGCATTTCTTTTTTTCAGCAGCAGACCATGGGAGCACCAGGTCATCACTATCGGAAAGGCTACAGCCTACGTGCAATTTTAATTGGTTGTCAATTCAATTGAGTCCTGTCTATCGAGGCAACAAGCACTTGACTGTGGTGATTTCAGTGCACAAAATTGATTTCGCTTGTCGTTTATCATGTCCTTATGTGATAGATAGAATTAGCATACTAGTTGATTCAAATAATTCTATATGGTCCAGCCAAATTTTATTAGATGACGGCGCTATTTGGCGCAAAACATTTTTGGCTGGTTTTGGCTGAAACTGTTAATGGCACAAATGGCGGCGCGTGGAGGCGGCTTTGGGGGTCTGTGTCTGTGTCTTGCGAGTGTGAGAGAGCAAGTAGGCCTATGCCTACAGAAAATAACAATAAACTGTGTGCAACTCGCAAAAGAACGCAGTCATGAGCATTGTTCTGCTTGGTACTGTAGCTGTAATTCACCTCCATTCATTAAAATTATAGGCTATGTTGAAAAATTTTACGGGCATGTGAGTTGGAAAATGAAGTTAACCTCAGCTGACAGATCTCACAACCTCCACCTGTATTCTGATGTCTGTAAGCATTTGGTCAAATGTAGGCTAGACTAAGTTTGTGCAAGTTTGCCAGCAAATGCTAATATGCAGGCAAACCTCTTGCCCTTATTAGCTAGCATTGGCTGCTGCATTGCTATTTGGCTATCAGGGCTTCACTCTGAATAATACGGATGTCAACCATAAGGCCCTTAAGGCCCAGTGGCTCTAGCCCCTCTAGATATAGCCCATCATATCATTTTATACAGGTTTTATACTGATTAAAAAACCTTCAGAAATAGTATGTGGCCTGCATGTATGCATGGCATGTCAATTGGACTAAATTATAAGGTGCACCATGGAACTGCTTTCTGACAGGACAGGAATACAAAATGAAGGGGTGAGAACACAGATGTATTAGGGCTATGCTGGTGATGGTCAGAAACACAAGGAAATATGCTTTTTTCACCACACTGTTTGTGGTCATGCTTGATGAGATATGGTGGTTCTCTGAGGAAAAGCAGAATGCTCATGTGGCCTGTGATAAAAATGACTTTGACACCCATGGGAAAACCAATTTAATTTATTTGTGCAGTACAACTAGAAATGCTATAAATGAAGATAGAAAATATTTGCCAATCTAAAGCTCATCATGTAACCTAATAGTGAGCACTCTCTGCATGCATTATCAGAACCGTTTGATTGGTTACAATTCTGTAGTATTCGGAAGCAATTGAAAGACTCACAATAATTCAGCTCCTGAAAAGTCATACATTAGCCTGGCTTCGGATGTTTGAGCTAGTGTCTAGTACTGGTCTCGCTGAAAGGCTACTTTGACAGCTTGTAGCCTACATAAACCTCTGTTGGGAGCGTATGGAGGGGGGCACACTCGAAATATTTACGGCACTGGTCAATTGCGATTTCAGACTGTGGAGGGACCCTGAGAGCAAAATGTGCTTGGTGATACTTTAAGGTATGATTTTTAAAGCCTGTGTAGGAATTACTCCCATCTAGCGGTGAGATGGTATACCACACCCTCGGTGTTTGTTCAAAAGGTAAGCAACAGGAGGTGGGATAGTATGAGCAGTAGGCTATTTACAGTCAAATCCACATCCAATTTATGGGAACGTTTTCCATGCTCATTAGATAAATGAGGACCAGGGTGTGTCAAGGTTTCCACTAGCCTACAAGAATACAGCCCATAATATCAGTTAGGCTAGATCTGCGAGACGGTGAAGTTTCTATTGTATTTTCATCATACTGTGTTTCAGTCTAGATAAAGGGCATGCAACCTTGAAAATTCCCATCCAGTTAGCATCCTAGTTGTACTTGCTTTGTAACGCTAAGCAATGACAATAGCCATTCTGAAATTTTCTGTTTTAATTTACCGATCCATCTGGAGAGTTTTCAAATAGGTACACCCTCAATCATTTCTCCCTAGCTGTGAACTCCTTGTGTGTTTGTGTCCCATTTCCTCTAAATCACAACATGTTTTCTCGCGTAATATGCCTTGATAAGCTGCTAGTTAATGGTGAATTGTATACCCTAATCTTAAGTGTTACCAAATATTTTGCCTTTGCAAGGCACAGGAGTGTTTGCACAGCAGGATGCCTACAAAACAAACAACAACAACAAAAAAAAGTCATGTAAGTGTAACCATGTATCCTAGATTCTTGTTTGTCTCACTACACTCAGGCAGGTAATACAAAGTAACAAGGAAAATTGTATAGTGAATCATTTCTATAGCCCTTATCAAGCTGCTTATTGCTTGTTTGGGCTATAGCATATCTAGTACCAACCTCTGGGCTCAATTATACTTTGACAGCTTGTAAACCTCTAGAGGAGACACGCAGAAATTATTTATGTAGCACATTACTGGTCTATTTTTTCATACTGTGAGTGAACCCAGAGAGCAAAATGTGATTTGGTGTTGCTTTAAGACAACTGTAACATAGCATGTACATGTAATAGACTAACACTATACAGTAATGATTAGCATTTTTAGTGCAATTTGAAGATTTTGAAATTACTCTACACTACATTAGTGTAATGATTTAGGGCAAGCACTTTCTAGCAGACGTAATAGTGTACATAGGTTCTCACTGGCTGAGTAAGTAGAAGTGACATAGCAGAGATGTCCTCATGCATATTAATGAGACTGGAAAAGTAATGAGAAACTGGCTGTTTTGACATGTAATGTACGAAGGAAATCGCAAATCATTATGCCTAATGTGAGAGGTAGTTTTATATATGGAATATATATCTGCCCTGCTAAGGGAAAAGACCTTAACTCACCAGAGTGTGAAACTGAGAAAAATGACTTTAAAGTTTTTTTGTTGT